>JASKGM010006500.1:0-42977 GCA_034509205.1 Ceratonia siliqua
CCACCAAGCTTTCTGATTCTGACCCCCAAACCACCTACCACTGTGCCTCTTCTGTTCTCAGAAAAGATGGTCAGATCCTGTCCATTTCCTTGTCAAATGGATTAGTCTACACTGGTTCTGATTCCAATCTTATTAGGGTCTGGAAGCTCCCTGAGTTCACAGAATGTGGACAGCTGAGGACCAAGGCTTGCAGGGTGATGGCGATAGAGGTGTCCAATGATACAGTTTATGCAGCATATGGGGATGGCAAGATTAGGCTTTGGAGAAGAACATGGGATAGGGTGTTGAAGCATGTTCGTTTGGCAACTATCCCAAAGAAAGTTGGCTATGTCCGGAGCTATATCGCAGGGAGAGACAAGACAGTAAGTGTGTTACACTGTAAATGAGGGTGTGTTTCTCTTGGTTAGTTTGCATTTATGGCTTATTGATAATGTTGGTGTTGGATGTTGGAAACCTTTATGTGCTTCTTTACGATATTAGAGAAATTAGCATTTAGCACTAAAAATTTATTAATTCATGTCTTAGATCAGTTAGTTACATGAACATGATCATTTTGAACCTGACAATTACACCAATGAACAATAACTTGTAGAGTAACACAGAAGCAAATGACACCCAAATCATTGTGAAGGTCATTTTAATATGATCGTGTAAGCTTTGAATATTTTCACCCTCTATGCTTTAATATCTTTTAGGAAGTGTTTGGTAAGCTGGCATTTTCACAGCAAGTTAGCAACATGCAAAAGATGTCTTTTTGGAATGCTGACATCATGAAAAATTAAAATTCCCAAGAGCTAATCACATTTTAAAGTATCCCTAATCCCCAAAAATAAATTGAAGTATCTTTGATTAATCCTCTCATTTTTGGCTTTGCTGATGCATTTTCAATGTCAATCCCATCTAATTTAAGCTCAAATTATCTCTAAGAGAAAGTAGATTTTACCATCACAGTAAACTCTCTTGTCCCCACTTACAAGAGACTTTTATAAGGTTGGGTGGGTATTAATTTTAAGCGGTTACAAATTCTTTTACAGTAATTAAAGTTCTGTCATTAGCATTACATATCTATATCATAGAATGGGGAGAGATCGGTCTACTTCTACAGATTTCTGTATTAATTCACTCTACTTATTGCCCTTCATACCATTAATAGAAGAGTTTTCCACTGCAAGTGTGCAATGAAGGCTCGCCAACCATTTAGAGGTATATTTATCAACACCAAATTAATAGAATAATAGCTAGAATGCCAGTGGTATGACACATCTTTATAAAGACAATATTCTAAAATATCAACAGTTAAACCCATGTAACTTAGAGCCAATGCTTATCTTTTTCTTGGTACAATGAGAGCTCCAATATGAAATTTAGGATCACAAACTATTCAAAACCTTCACTTTTAGCCCACTTGACTTTTCGGGTCATGTTTTTAAATCATAGAAGTATAAGTTTGGTAATTTTACTTCTCATCACTAGTTTCTGTCGCTCATTACCTCAAAATTACTTTTATTAGATGCAGTTTGAATCTTTACTATAAACTTTTCCCTGTTCAAATATAACTTCATTGTATACCAATTACAGATTAAGCATAAGGGGCTAATCACATCAATGGCAATTAACACAGCAGAGGACATTCTATACACAGCTTCCGTTGATAAAACAGTGAAAGTTTGGCGAATCTCAGACCTGAAATGCGTAGAGACCATTAAAGCACACCCTGAACCAATCAATGCCATCATTGTAGCTGATGATGGAGTTCTCTACACGGCCTCTGATGACGCCACAGTGAGAGTTTGGCGTCGAAATTTTTGCAGCCATGACAGGCCTCATTCCCTCACAGTAACCCTCCATGCCAAGTCCTCCCCAGTAAAAGCCTTGGCTCTAACCCCAGATGGAGGGATGTTATATGGTGGCTGCTCTGATGGCTATATACATTACTGGCTAAAGGGTTGGTTCGCCGGCCAGTTGCAATATGGTGGCTCGATCCAAGGGCACACACATGCAGTGATGTGCCTAGCTAGTGTGGCTAACTACGTAGTTAGTGGTTCAGCTGATTCAACAAGCAGGGTTTGGGCAAGAGAACAAGATGGCCAACACATTTGTCTAGCAGTTCTAGTTGGTCATAGAGGGCCAATTAGGTGCGTAGCAGCTCTTACAGGGGGACGCTTGGGGGACGATCGTGGGGATAGTTGCACTATTTGCACTGGTAGCCTTGATGGGGTCTTGAAGCTTTGGCGTGTGACACAGACGATGAGTGTGAATAGTCAGTGTTCATCACAAAATGAGGCCAAGTATTTTGAACTGTAAAAGGAAGTTTATTGGCTAATAGTAGTTTTTGATACTTTGTTGACTCAGGCATATAAATAACTGACTTTGGATATATGCTCTTTCCATCTCTAAAATCAACTAGATCCCACCTGATTCATAAATGTGGGGGCACATAGTATACATTCGTAAAGAAAAGCAAGATCCTAAAGTAAAATTTATTAGGAAATAAATTGAAAGACACTATTTCAACTTTCAATTTTCATTATTAATTAACTTTAAAACAAAGTCTCAACAGGTGTTTTCATTTATTTTTAATCAGTCAGTTTATCTTAATTAAAGGCTCAATAGTTTGTAGGTTTAAAATCATAATAAGGCTCATTACTCTGATTAGGCTGCTTTTTTAAGAATGGAAGGGGAAAAAAAAAAGGCATAGCTCATGACCATCTGCCAACATGGCAAATTAGCTTTGGGAAGTCCTTATGTTTTGTTTTTTTCTGCTCCTGAGAAAACTATACAAATGGACAAATCCAAGGATATACTCAGAATATGTGAAACCAAAAACAATAACTTATTAGGATGATTTCATTAAGAAGCTGCAATTACCGCATCTGCTACATCATCCGACTCATCAACAATCATTTCATTTCTGAAAAGCAATTTCAAATACGGAAGAACCTTCGGAAGCACAGGCAAATCTGCCACATTGATACTCATCATGTCAAATGCAACACATGTTTTATGCATGTGTGTTTCTTCGAATACAGGAATTTTTGGGTATCTTTGGCTGAAGTGAGTAAGTATGATACGATATGCCTTAGCCGAGTCTCCCACTTCCACAGCTTCCTTTGTGGTACTGTGGTTTCTTGCTATGGCCTCCTCCAACAAGACATCCTCAAAAGTTGCCTGCAGCAATGAGCAAATCAAATGTAAATAACTGCCTAACCAGTGATAGACTTCCTGCTACGTACAAGTCTACAGTATTATATTTGACATAGAAACTATTGATGTAAAATATAAGGTGAAAATAATAAATATATAGTCAGACTCAGAATTTACGACAGTAGAAATAGACCAAAAAGATGATGAATAAACCTATTCCTTTAATCCTTTTATATACAAATAAAAGAAAATTGCGTTTTACATCAAAACAATCACTTAATACAAATTGAGGTGAGAAAAGATCTGAGTCTGAGGATTAAAGGAACTAGAGGGCAAAAGCTAATTCAAGTAGATGCCAGCTAGTTTTGTCAAAGGTTCACCTATTGGAACAAAAACTTTAGGATTTAAAGCTTGTTTGTTGTTGGTAGATCTGAAGGATAAATAGCATTAAGGTCTAGAAATGACTCCAACCAATGCTTGCTTGTAAGTTCCTCTCTTCATGATTTTTAATTAGAGATGGGAGGCAAGAGCATATCCAAATCTCAAATGACCTTGCCACCACTGGCCTCGATATTGATGTGGAACCATCCATTCACCCAGTCGCTCCACCCCCACCCCCACCAACACCCCCACCCCGAAGAAAAAGAAGAGAAGTTCTTTATAGAATATTTCCCAAACAGAAGCCTTAAATGCAATACACGGTGTCATTAGCCTTTAAGATAATAATAGACTTACCTCGTGTATAAGAACTGTAGCTCCTTGTGATGCTTCTACTAACTCAGGGCATGGCCTTGTGTCCCCAGAATAAACAACCTTCCAGCCAGGTATCACTTTTCCAACACTATTAATCCTCTCAGCTGCTTTTAGAACAACACCAAATGCCTGAGGACAATGTACAACAGGGAAACTAATCAAGGCTTCCAGACCAGCTTCCTGGATTACCTTCTTCAATTTCTTTAGGATAGGAGAAACCACTTTTTGATCAACTGAGCTACCTGGTCTTTTCCAATAGCTTTGCATACGAGATCCTCTAGCAAACAAAGTTGACTCAACTTTCGATGCAATTACTTCGCTATTATTATCTTTCTGATCCTTAGAATTAACTGGACTTATTGCGAAGCTATGATCTTCATCTGCTTCAACATCCTCAAAAGCATCCAATGCAGCTGCTGTGGTGTGCTTGCAGTCAAGAAACTGCATATCTAAATCTTCAAGTATTTGATATGCATCTAAATATCTCTTAAGCTGCCTTGGTCCTACAACAAGCACTGGCTCATGAGGCACCCCTTTCAGCAAATCACGCCGCATAGTAAGTATCCTAGCCAAGCCAGTATGGTGATCAGCATGAATATGAGAAATCCAAATACACCTTAAAGCTCTCACAGCATCATCAGCACCATCTACACCATATCTGTTTTCAAGAAATATCAACCAACAGGTACTAGATTAAAACTGCAAATAAATGCAGTATTATAAACATGAATATTGAAAATAAGGATGGGCTTGCCTTCTTTTAAGTTGTCCCAAGGTTCCTTCCCCACAATCCAAGAATAAACCTCCTTTTGAGAAAAGATTTATATATATTGAGCTCACATTTCGATACTTGGATGGTTGGGATGAACCAGTTCCAAGAAGAACTATCTCCAAGTCATCTCTTCTTATATTTTCCAAACAACTAGGAACACTGTCTGCACACAACCATGGCTCTTCTACCATTATCTTATGATCTGCCACAGGAGTATCCTCCTTTGTTTGACTGGAATTTTGCATGAGCTGAGTTACAAGCTGGGCTGCTTCCACAACCTCCGGGATTTCTGAGAGTAACTCTTCAATGACTGTTGAGGTAGCTACTGTGGTTGGAATAAGAGATCTATCCAACCCAAGATGAGTATAAGGACGTAAAGTGAACTGTATAATATAGAGTAATATATTTATCAACATACGAAGGTGGTGGCCTCCTATTTGTTCATCATGCCATGATAAGTGTAGCATGGCGGATAGGACAACAGCAAAAGAAAGGCAAAAGAGCAAAAATATCAAAAAGAACAATAGCATTCCACTAAACTTCTAATATTGAAAATGGAATAACAAGTCTTAAAATTACTTGTGTAATTTTTCTTCATCAAATCATGAGAACACTCTCCCAGGGTTGACAAGAAGAATGTCATTCTTATATTCTTTCTCAGTGGGATATCCAGAGAATTATGCATTCAGACCAATTAAAGTCATTCAAAGAAAGCCCGAAGTCTGTTTCTAGTTTAAAAATTAGATTATTATTTTTTAGACTTGTGTTGCAGCATTAGTTATAATCATCATGCTTTATGTTGTTAAAAGTAATAACATGTTTTTTTCTAAAGAATTATCAATAACAACCTTGTGATTAGCTATTAGAAGTTTAAAAAACATGGGTTGATTCCGATTAGATGCTTCTCAGACTACAAGAATTTTACAACACAGACTTCAGCAAATAAGTTAATAGTAAGGCCAAGTCAATCTTCCAAACCTTCAGAAGATTTTCAGCAGAAATGGTTTCACAAAGTTCTGAAAAAGAACCCTACAAAAGAATCAAATTAAATACTATATTAGACTCATTTATGTACTGACTACCATTCTCCAAAAAAAAACCTCTTTTAGTAATTTTATACAAACCTCACTTGAAGCAAGAGAACCTGGTGTTGAGCAACTATGATTTGAAAGGGACCAATATCCTGGAGCTGGAAAGAACTGAGGACACAAGTAATTAAGTCGTGTGGCAATTGTTGCACTGGATTTCAAAATTGGAATCTCTACATTCTTCCTGCAAATAGCATGAGCATCTAGGAGTAATCACTCATAAAGATTAAAGCAGGCAAGAGAACCGAAAGAAATGACTTTTAAAATAGACTAACAGCTTACTTTTCATGTCCAGCCATGATATGTTGTGCAGAACCAAATTTCTTTATCCATTTTTGGTAATTTGAACTACTTCTTATTGATGCAGGACTTAAGTGAATTATACACGCAACACTTTTACCACCCTCTGGCAGATTGCCCATGGAATCAGCATAATAACTAGTGAGTGATTGTACAGACAATAATGCTTCCAAATGTGATTCTGTTGGGCAATCAACAAGGAGTACAATGGGACCAGGGACAGAGGGACCCAAGACATCCCTTGGGTGAACCTATTGTGGCAGATAAAGATCTATATTAAGATGTATGCCCAACACCAAATTAAAAATACATTAAATCTTTGCAAGAGGCAGTGAAATCTATCTCAAATTCCCTTTTACTTTTCTCTCTTTTCCTTCTAATAAATAATCTGCTCCAGTTTTTGGGACTTACCATGATATTCTGGCGATCTGATTTCACTGAATTTCCAAGTTGCAGTTCACGATACTTTGGCCCAGGTTTGAGGCCAAGGGCCTTAGCTTTCACTGGATCAAACTTTCCTTTGATCTCAGGCAATTCACATAGATATACTACAGACATATCACCAGGCTTTCCAGCAGGGTACTTCTTGCTGTTGGGTGAGCCAAGGGGCTCTGGACTATGATTCATCCTCTCTTGTGAATGGTTCTCTGAAGATATTGAGAGCTGACCTTTGGTGTTGTTTAGCTGTAGGATAATGGCTGATATTTTGACCACCTCATCATCAACAAGAACAATGGGATTTGAAAGCTTACTTTGATCTAGCATAGCTGACTCATCATTGCTGAAGATGGGACCAAAGCTTCTTGTGTGAACCATGGCGGCATTGGGAATAAAAGATCCCATGGCATCTATTAAATACTTAAGATCAGAAGGGCCCCATATGTTGACCTGCAAAATAACAGAAACTATGATTCACAAAGCAAAAAAGCAAGAAAAGAAATGAAATGAAAAGAAAATATAATGCAGCATTTAATATGAAAATAGAGATGGCAGACTATATGAAGTTAATCTGTTACTTACAGTCATCCCCTCTTCTCCCATGCCAGCCAAAGTAAGTAATAAGCCTGGGAGTTAAAGACTATCATGAGTATTTCAAGGCTCTACAAACACCTCTTTGCATCACCAGTCTAAATATTAAATCTTAGTATCTTGTAAAGAAACTATGCTAGTTTTTGTAATATATGATAGGGAAAATGACTAAAAACACTCATCAATTATTGAAGACAGACCTGGAAGCCCACCCGCAGTCTCTGAACAGACACGAGAAAGAAATATGTGATCTATCTGAAGAAAGATAAAAGATTATAAGAAACTAAAAAAAACTCTCACTAATTATGTTCATCAGTTGATAATTAGCATTTCTAAGATAAGAATTCTTAGAAGAAAAGTAGGGTCAAGTTCCCAGATTTATCAAACCTTGGACAACTTAATCTTATGCTCTGTGCAAAACCGTTGCAATCCCTGAAATGAATATTATACATATAGTTTAGTAAATCCTTGAAGGTGTTCATCAATTTTCCTAAGAACATATATATAAAAAATTAGATAAATAAGCTTTGCCGCACATAATTTCCAGAATATTCAGAAAGACAACTTTCTCTTATTAAAGTGATAAGCTTAACCCCAAACATCTCCGTTAAAGAGGCCAAACAAAACATCATCTCCAAAAGTGCACATATATTTTTCAGATCTTAGATGATGTTGAAATTGCCTAGGGCCTAACTTCTCCTGAAAAACCAGCTTGTCAAGGGAGGGATGCCACATACTTATATATAACACTTAACCACTCTACCAGACAATGTGAGACTTCCAACACTCCCTCTCACGACCGGAGAGAGTGCACCCACAATGGTGGACCGACACCACCAATGCCTGGTGTAGCACCGAACCTCGGCTCTAATACCATGTTGAAATTGCCTAGGGCCTAATGGAATGTGGCATCCCTGTTATATATAAGTATGTGGCATCCCTCCCTTGACAAGCCAGTTTTTTAGGAGGAGTTAGGCCCAAGGCAATTTCAACAGGAGACATGCATTCAGCAACCCCCCCCCCCTTGATTGGCAGTATGTGAGCGATTCAGTATCTCTGTTCAGCAGTAGATTTGTACACATATGTATATGTGTTTCATTCTGGGGTTCTGGAAGAAAGAAGAAAAACAAGGTCTGTTCAAATGTGTTCCAGTTTACTGCTTTATGGAGCATTTGGCAAAATCTTTAGAAACCACATTTTTACTACTGCATTTACTCCAGCTTAGAAAGTAATCTTGTCCTTCTCTTCTACTAATTAATTACTTCTCTAATCAACAATAAGAAAGACTAGAAAAAAGGAATCTAGATGAAAAAGAACAGAGTATCATAGAATTTCTTAATGCAGCTCTCATAGCAAGCTTACCTCTCCAGCATTAAATATAAATCTTTGCTTGTCAAAAAAAAGTAGGACTGAAGGTGATGTGTCTTGAGTATCCATTCCGGTCCCTAATATCTGTGGTTAACACAAACAAAGAGAAAAAATCTAAGACCAAGAAAAAGAACTTGTAAGTGGAAAAAACTGCTTTCTATAATATGTCAAAACTCAAAACGCAGCAAACTTCTTTCAGATATTATCTGAAGTATTACTGAGAACAAAGATATGAGCGAAAACAATTTTGTGAGGAAATATTACTTAAACCTGAACCCAAATGACCAAAAGTAGAACGTTTGCCCCTTACACCAACACGTAGAAACCCCGATCAGAGACACTGACACCACTATTATTTCCTTTTTTTCTATATTGATAAAACAAAGACACCATTGAGTAATCCCAGTCTTATATACCCTGCTTATTCTTTTGTCTGGTGTCACAGTCATGGCTTGGAAACTAATATCCAAAATGTAAAGAAATAAAAGTTAGTTATCCCCACACCAATTGATCAATTATATACTTGTAAATTGAAATTGCAGGTCCACATAAACCATATCTCATTAAAAGCTAAACTATTAAATCCTACAACCTTGAAATTTCAATTGAATCCAATTTGAGATCATTGACGCCTCTACCAACAGCCGCAATTTTGAGAAAAACATAATATTTATTGTATCTTCAGGGTATGGTTAAAAACAAACAATCTAAGTTTGCATAGACGCCACAGACCAAACCCAACAACTAGCAAACGAACTCCAAATTTCCTCTGCCGCATACATCTCTTATAACTGTCGCATTATTCAACATTATAGGTTCCTCATAAGACAAAATGCGAAACCCATGTCAACAAATTTTCAAGCTTATGCCTCAGCAATCCACTACTAGAAGAAGGATGTAACCAAAAATAATACGGATAATGACCAAATTCGAGAAAACGCAAGTTAGCGTAGCCAATGAAGCCAAAACCTACACAATCAACAATTGTGTGCTCCTTCTGAAAAACTGAAAGTAACCCACATTTTACAAAACAAATGTAAGGAAAAAACGAGAAACTAATGTACCTGTACATAAGATATGGTATTGACAGGATTTAGCTTTCGAGCTTTCAACTGCAGGTTCTTCTTTGGCAAATCACTCTTATCTCTACCCTCAGCCCTTCTCTTGTTGAACCCAATAGACTCAGTCTCTTCCATTGCCGTGCCTTGGTCCCTGCTTTTACTTTCTCTACTACTGCTACTGTTTCCGCTGCCAAATTGGAAAGGTCGGTAAGGCGCGCTACGTTGTCTTCTTGAAGGCGAGGAGGCGAGAACGGTGAACAGAGATGGGGTTCTGGGTTTAAAGAGGAGACAGGAAGAAAGAGAGGGGCCAGACGGCCTTAAGGGAGAGAAAGAGGGTAGAAGGAGGCGAAAGTTTGAAACTTGGGCCATTGTGTTGCATTAGTCTCTTAAATCTATCAAGGGTTTTAGCGCGGAGATGGTAAACTTCCCCCTTCCTCGCTCGGGGCACCACCACCCCCCACTCTTGCTTGTCATACCAACTGTTACTGTTAGTATGTATATATTTTCGGGAAATTTTGTCTTCTAGAGATGTAGGGCCATGCTTACCCTTTTGCTATAAGCTGCAAGCATGTGAGAAAGCATTATAGTACTTTAGACAATTATTTTAACATAATGTATGCTGTTGATAATGTTCTTTGTATTTGGCTTTGTGTACCGTTGTATATTCAGTCACGTTGTGTTAGAACTTAAAATTGATGGTTTGAGTAACATTTATCCTTTAAATAAACCAAACTAGTTCGGCTTTAGAAAAAGTTTGTCTCAACCTTATGTATAAAAAATTTTGGGTAAATTATTATTTTAGGTATGAGATACTAAATTCTTACATGTCCTATAACCAACAAATTTTTAATTGGTTCCAGGGAATTATAATTAAAAAAAATTATAATTGAATAATTATTTTTTATAAAAGATAAGAAAATAGTGACTTACACCAATTAAGAATGAGTTTGAAGGAGCACAATCGCTGTTAAAAGATTGAGAGTTTTAAAAGTGCATGTGAGAATGAGTTTGAAGGAACACAATCGCTGTTAAAAGATTGAGAGTTTTAAAAGTGATTGAGCACATCCCACGATCACTGGAGTAGCTCAGTTGGTTAGAGCGTGTGCTGTTGACCACAAGGTCGAAGGTTCAAGCCTTTCCTCTAGCGGCTTCTTCTACTTTTTCCCATTTTATTTCCTTCTCTTCTACGTCTATTTGGACGGGTCCCCTCAGCAGCTATTTAAACCATATCAGATAAGATCATAACGTGAACCACAAACCAATTCTACTGCCAAGAGCAAACTCCATGCAAATATCCATTCTTTAACAAATCCAAAGTCCAACCTTTTTCTGTCCTTGAAATATCAGATATGGGACTTCTCCAACTGAGCTCTCACGGTTTATCTTCTTTATCACTCACCCATGACTTCAGATACGTCACAAAACCCACCAAAGCCCTCAATACCTCTAAGCGTCCCAGCTTTGTTAGAACAAAAATTAGAGCCGTTAGCACAGTCCCAGAGAAGGACTCAGAGACCACTGAACCAAAGGAACCACCCTCTATTGGATTTGCATTTGTCAGTGTAAGTTAAAGGTAGTACATTTAATTTTACAACGAAATTAAGCAACTTTCTCTGTTAAAGAAGAGAACAAAGAGCAACTTTCATGTTGGTTTTTTCAAGATTTTGATCTTTACATATAAATGGTTATGAAATTTGGTTTAATTTTCTGGGTTGGATTAGTCTGTGTTGCTGCCAGATGGAACCCCAGACGTACAATATCGAACCGCAAGTGGTGGCCAGAAGCTTAGGAACATAATGCTGGACTCCAATATTGATCTGTACGGACCATATGTAAGCTGACTTATCTTACATTTCACGGATCAGTGATTGTATGCTACTCTTGTTATTTGCTCTACAACTAACATTTGATTGTATTAATCAACTTGTATCCTTTAATTATATGTTCTGTTTCAGGCTAGACCTCTTTTAAATTGTGCAGGGGGTGGAACTTGTGCAACATGTATGGTAGAGGTGAGCAAACAACTTCTATTGACTTTATAGAAGGTGAACTTCCTTTCAGTAGGTAATTCAAAGGAAACAATAGACGGTAAAAATTTAATACTTGGGAGGCAATTGGTATATCTATATCTCGGTCTTGAGTCCAGTCATCTCACATTCCTGATATTTTAGATGCTTGAATTTGATGCCTATATTTAATAGGTTATTATGTGATTACATGATAGTATCTGAGATACCATTCTGGTATCACTTTCCAGAAAAAATGCTGGTATTAAGTGATGACATGACACCTAAAATCTCATGGTATCTCACGTCCCAGAATTTCATGGTATGAATAGTATTTCATCCCAGAATATTCAAGATACCAAAGGATTGAGATATATGCCTCCTTAATAACATATAGGTAGAGCAACTTTACTGTCCACTAGTGATTGATTTTTCTAATGTTGTTAGGTTATTGAAGGGAAGGAGCATCTAAGCCCTCGCACTGATAAAGAGAAAGAAAAGCTAAAGAGGGTAAATGTTTTGATAGTCAGATTGATTTTGTCTTAGTTTATTTGCCCTTGAACTCTGCTTGTTGAGCCCACGTTGTAGCTAGGAAGATCATAGTTCTGTTCACTGGGTGTTTCAGAAGCCAAAGAATTGGAGATTAGCATGTCAAACGACAGTTGGTAAAGCAGACTCCACAGGGATGGTTTGTGACTATTATTGACTCTTGAGCTTAGAACTGAAATGGTTTTATAGCTTTGTCAGACAAACAATCTTGCATTTTCCTGTGTGTTAGACTATATTGTTGCCTTTGTATTTCATTGGATGCAGGTTGTGGTTCAACAACTACCAGAATGGAAAGGGCATGAATGGAAATATGAAAAGTTATCTCCTGAAGAGATTGAAGATCAGTTAGAGTCTTCAGATGCTCAGTAGCATAAAAGAAATTATTTTAAAAAAGAAAAAGTTCTTCATAAGGCATTTTTGTTTATTATTATTCCAAATCATGAAGGAAATCTTGGAAACATGTAACTAATAGTAGTACTCTTCCATTTGAAGGAAAGATCATGAAAAAAATTAGAAGAGTATGTGGCGTTGGACATAATTTTGTTAAGTTTTTAGTTTTTAATAAGCTCTAGTGAATTGTTTAGTAAATAAGTTAAGTGTCAGTCAAATGAATTGCTTACTGGAGTTAAATTACTTAAGAACAGTGCCAAGTGATTAAGCATTAACGATTGGATGAGGGATATTATGCCCATCATTCCAACTGAGAATACTTGCCGTGTTTCTTAATCAAAGGCCACTAATAATTAATAAACCGCTAACCATCACTACGGCCATAACTCAACAATATTAAAACAGTTCCTTCTACTGTCATTTAGCTTAACTGGAAGTCAAAATGCAGAACTTTGGAGATTCTACCCTTTTCAATTGTCATACAAAGCGTGGTTCTACAGTTATATTTTGGATTTTTCCTTGGCTAAAATTTCTATGAAGTAAACCATGATTGAATTATTGAGTAGGGTCACTAGGGTTGGTCCAGATAGTTCTTCATAGATCAGCTTCTATGTAGCCAATACATATATATAGCTTTTATTGCTTCTGGAGCTGCAAGCTTCAATTGTACACTCTTCAGGTACCACTTCAGGACCCCTAACTTTAGCTTGCAGCTGAAGTATCCAAGGAGGAATATATTAGCAGAACTATTTCACAGTCCCCACACTTTTGGCAGCCTATTTACCATAGCTCAAATCTGGGGCAGTTTTTATGGGGAAGCATGGCCCCAGTGACCCATAATGGCTTTCCCTGGCTTGTATTGCTTGGACGCTTCCATTCTAAGATTAATAATTCTCATTTGCTGGGCCACTCAAACACCTTTTGGGCATATTGAACAAACATAATGGCATAAATCATCATATCTCCATGATCCATTTCAAGCAGATAGTCCTCTTCCACTTTCTGTGCATTTTTCAATCTTTCTCCTTATATTAATCAGTCAATGACTTAACATTTTCCTGATTGATAATCCCAAAAGAATCAAAATTTTTGCATTTTTATTTGTATCTGCATTCTTACTTTACTTTTACCCATTTTTAATTTTCCTATATTATCGCAGCAATTGTCTATGCGTGACCAAAGGATGTCAACTTCTGCTCTATTGGATAGATACCACTAGGACACCAGTCCTCTGATCATTCAAATGAAAAGGAAGCCAGGAAAGTAAACCTTTTAGAAGGAAGATAAAAATCATTACTGCACATTACCAACCTCTTAAATTCTTACAGAACAATGATTGACCCCAGCAATGCTTTACAAATAAAGCAAAATAAAAAGAGAAGGCAGAGAAGAAAAAGAAAGAAAAGCAATATCGCTTGTCCTCCTTTTATTACAGAGAAACCCGAATTGAAAAACCCAATAATTTCAATCAAATCAAAATTCGCTGGACAGAGGTGCGTGGTCAGAGTTCATGAACACATTGCCATAGATGAGACCAGCCAACCCACCACCAATCAGAGGTCCAACCCAATAGATCCAGTTGTCATGGAAGTCACCACTAACAACTGCAGGGCCAAAGGAGCGTGCTGGGTTCATTGATCCACCAGAGAATGGCCCTGCAGCCAAGATGTTGGCACCAACAATGAAACCAATGGCAATGGGTGCAATTGTGCCCAATGAGCCCTTCTTGGGGTCAGCTGCTGTGGCATAGACAGTGTAGACCAAAGCAAATGTGATGATGATCTCCATAACAACTCCTTCAATGGCTCCAACTCCAGAAGCAACGCTGTGAATGGGAGTTGTCTGACAGGAAATAACAATTTTGTTCATAATTTCAACAAAAATGAACTAATTACACTACTTTTGGATTCTTGATCCCACTAGTGATTGAACCATTCAGATGTGTTCAGGTTAAACTTACCAAGCCTCCAGTGACAAACTTGAGGAGTAAGCATCCCACTATGGCACCAAGAAGCTGAGCAATCCAGTAGAAGATACCAGTGAGGATTGTGATCTGACCACCAAGAGCCAACCCAAAGGTCACAGCTGGGTTGACATGGCCACCAGAAATGTTGGCACCAATAGCAACAGCAACAAAGAGAGCTAGACCATGGCAAAGTGCAACTGCTACCAAGCCAGCAGGATCAAGAGCTGCACCTGATGTCAACTTTCCTGCAAATAAGAACGAACCGATGAAAAAAGTCAGAATTGTATGGAAATTAAGGAAGCACCACGAACTGAGGTTTTGCTTTGCAAATTTGCATGGCCACAATTCTCTTACTGTATTAAAAAAATCCCTTTTTTAATTTTCATTTATATAGGTTACTGTATGTGTTGATGATGATCTATATCTGTATATGGAGGAAGAACTGATCAACTACTTGTTAGATAAAGGAGTGGCTGGTTCAAATATATAGAAGTCTTATAATTCTCCAGTAAAGGAGAACAGCTAACCATAGGCTATGGCTGAACCAACACCAGCAAAAACAAAGAGCAAGGTCGATATGAACTCAGCAATATAGGCCTTAATGGAGCCTAAACTGAAAGAATCAACGAAGCGTCCGAATGCTATGCCAGCCATCTTCAGAAGTTTCTGGGGGAACACTTAAAGATTGAGGTAAAGATAAGATAGGGAAATGATCGGAATGGGAAATATGGCCCTAAAGGTTTTTGATCTGGATGGATATATATAGCAGAAATTGCCAAGTATAGTATTAAGGCATATTAAATAAGTTGATTAACTTGATGGGCCAGACTAGAGTTTCATTATTATTGTAGTGTATATTTGTTTGAAAGATAAAATGGCATATCGTTAGTGTACAACATATCCATGCGTAGCCATTCAGGTCTTTTCCCTTTTCCTGGCAATCTTAGCTGTCACTAACGTGCTTTATTAGAAATGTCCGGAAGCTAATAAATGATTCCTCCATGTTCATAGGAGAGAGTGATGAAGGTGGTGTTTGATTGGGTAGAATGTGAAGGAAATAATCATAAAAGAAAGGGAGGAGTGGAGGGCGTGAATAGCTTTGGACCACAAATAGCCCTAGCAATGCTCTTAATAAGATGAAAGATATTACTGATATCTTAAATCTTTTAGTATCTTAATTAAATATTATGATATGTGATAACATGATATAAGATAGTATCTAATATTTGTAAGGATATAAATACTCATGTTTAATTCTATATATTAATTATTGTTATTTATTTCTTGAATATTTAAATATACCCTTCTAGTCAAGTATAAAATTAAAGATTTATAAACAAATTTTACATCAATTATCATGGAATATGACATACTAAGAAATTTTGAATATCATCCGGGGTGGCATATCAGATACCACCATAAAATCTCATAATAATTTATTAAACATGAGGATTAAATTCAAGTATTTAAAATATTAAAAAATGTGAGAAGTTAAGATCAACATATTGGTGTAGCAAAGATTTTTTAAGAGGTTGTGCAATTCCAAACATGAGTGGATAGATAGAAATTCAAGAGTGGTTATAATTTTAAGGAAATAATAATAAGTCATATTTTGGCAGTTTAGGTTAATATTATGGAAATTTGCTAGCTAGGTAAATTGATGCTAACCAAAGAAGAATCTATCTGCTTGTTTAATGCAGAAAATTTTCCATAAAAAAGGTTGGATAATCACCATTATGCCATCATTAATCTTTAAAACTACACAAACAATTTTTTGATTATTTTATATTATCAAAATAAAAGAAAGGGCCTTTACGATGCCCCCGTGTGATTCTTTTGTCCTCTGGTATAGGCCAAAAGTTGAATATGAACTGACTGCTATTAAAGTTCCACGCACAATCCTCTGTGAGCTCTCTGTCTTGAACAAAAGCTTAAATTGCCACTTAGAATATGCAGCACAATATATATCGCTTTATGTTTCA
Source organism: Ceratonia siliqua (assembly GCA_034509205.1). Classification (NCBI taxonomy): domain Eukaryota; kingdom Viridiplantae; phylum Streptophyta; class Magnoliopsida; order Fabales; family Fabaceae; genus Ceratonia; species Ceratonia siliqua. The sequence continues at coordinate 16,409 of JASKGM010006500.1, forward strand.
TTTAGATCAAGCACACCAGCTAATCAAAGTAGGTTTGTGGCTGATATCCCAAAATGCCATCGCAGCAGCTCATGTTTTGTCTTAATTGCTGGTTATGGCCTACTAATTTATTGAAATCCTTACCTGCCAAGTATATATATTGTTAGATAAGATAAACTAATCAGACTTCATCAAAATAGCAGAATCTAGATAGCATAGCCTATTATTTTTTAAATTTCTGATTACCTTGTCTATCTGTTACATGCATGATGCATCATAACCCAGTTTAGGAAAAAGTTAGCTTAATTTAGTTTTGCTTTCTTTCCAAAATTTGCATATCCTAAGGAAAATTGAAAATTGAACCATACATGATAATGAACTCATATATTCTTATATCATAATCTTTAATAATTCTTGGTCATACATAGTAATACAATGAGCCTCAAACTAAATAATACTTAAGAGACATTTAAAGTTATTATATTAACTAAATACTAACACTAATAAATATAAGTATCATATTTTAAGAAATAAATACTAGTGTATTATTCTATAGATCTAGTACCTTCTTTTTTTGGTTTATAACTCATACACCATAACTCTATAAGGTTTTGGCAATTAACTTGTAACAAATATAATATTATTTTTCTTATGATCCACAATTCATGGTGTCATGTAAACTTCATTTTAGCATGGTCTTCCTCTTGTACTGCCATCTCTTAATTTGTAGCCAAAGAAGGTAGAGGTCAAAATCAAAATGATATATCTGGGTATTTTTGCTTTTCAATTTCAAAGAGAACAAGTTAATGTGGAAAATACCATGAAGAAATATGGTATTTTCATTATGAGTTTTGGTTTTCATCGTTAAATTCATATAGAATTCAAATGAAGAAGTCTTCTTTGGATTCTTTTTTTGGAGTGGCATTAGTGCACTACCAAACATAGATGGAAGTGGCAAACAAAATGACAGCAAAAGCTTTTTGTATTTCATGGCTCATGGCTTACAATATTTGAGTTGAGACCAATTTGTGGCTAAGCTGGGACTAATCAGCGACCCCTTTCAGTATTGGACCAGAAATATTTCCAAGAGTTAGGCCCAGCCAAAGATTGGATGCCTAGCTAGGCCTGCAAAAAGTAAGAGCAAAAAATATTTAGCATTTTGTACAAATTGTTTATTTGATAAAATATTCATTCTTAAATTAAATAATTGTTTCGAACTAAAATGTTTTATTGCGTAAATTAAAAAATGATAAAGTGTGTTTTTCATTGTTTCACTTTGCTCTGCCTCATTGTTGTCACAACTCACAAGGTAAAAACCATTTTAGTCATTTTTGTTTTCATTGTTCTTCCATGATCTTGATAGCAGCTTTGTTGTACTCTGCTTTAACGTTTACTGAGACAAGGTATCACTCTTTCCACCTTCTTCATTTCTTTATGAACAATATCTTCCTGAATGTGTGGGCACTGGGGAAAGTAACAGCCTTTACGCTTTAGCTTTAGAGGTTTGTTTTTAAGTCAAGATTATATGATAGAGACATACCATTATTTTCAATTTCTATTTTTTAAATAATTCTTATAAATTGGCATCAATATATGGTGGTGGAGGATGAACCTTAATGACGTCTAAACTGAGGGTAGTAATCTTAATAGCATTCTCCCAATCAAGATGACATAGAAAATATTTCTCATTACTGTTCAATTAACATCTTTTTTATATTATTAAACTACAGGCGAAAATGACAATAGCCATGTTATCGCTTCAAAATATAACAACTACAAGTGGGACTCAAAGCAAGATGACCGTGAAATTCAAGCAACCTGATTAATAAAAGGGCATGCAACATTGGAAAGGAAAATATATTCTTTCCTTCAAATACCTTTCAACCAGGTAGACACATCTTAAGCACTGATCAAATAAGATCTTCCCACCTTATCAATGGAGATTTGGAAAGAAATATACAGAGCAGATTTTTGCAACCAGGATACTATTTCAATGCATTTATCTTGGTCTTTTTTAATGGATTATAATGGGCAGGTTTCACTTATTAACTAAATTATACATATGGTATTTTTAAACTTAAAAGTGTTAGTTTGCATGAGAATAAATAATAATGTGTTATGCAAAGAATACTATATCATAAATTTATGGTGTGTGGTAGTAGAACTACAGCCACATACAAAGTGTGTAGGCCCTGCACGTATAGTGTGTGTGACTCACTATTATACACACAGTAAGTATATGTGAAACCCATATATATTTTGTGCGATATATAACTATCATTTTACAAAGTGGAGCGGTAACTTAGCATTCCTCTACATTTTTATTTAACTTCATTTTGTACAATATAATGCATTGTACAACTTGTAATAGTCATCCATTTCTATATTCATCTCAATGCTTTAATAAAATTTAAATGATCCTCCTCATTCTCACCATACTAGTTAATTAAACAAATTTCACTTTCACATTAAGAAAATAAATTTATAAAAATATCTAATTCATTCCAAAATGCAACGCAAGAGACAACTACTAAATAGTACTATTAATTTTTAACCCAACTTGATGGGCCGACCCATTTTTAAAAGATTAGGACATTAAAAATCGAGGTCCGAATTTAAGTTAGCCTATAAGTGCTTATCCCGATGAGGGTCATCAGACCCAATTTTTTTAAAATTTTTTTTATCTTAAATAGTATATGAATGTGTTATAATATTAAAAATATAATTATTTTTAAATAATACGCGAAGATGATCTAAAAAATTAAATAAATGCAACATTTAAAATAAATTCAAATATCATTGTTGAAAATGATGCTTGATACATGTTTTAATTTATAATATTGAGTTAAAATAATTTTATAATATTATTATTTAATTTATACTTATTTTTTATTATGAATAATTTATTTTTATTGATATATAATTATTTTGATTAATTTAGAATATATTTTTATTAATTTTTGTGATTAATTTTATATATCTTGTTATTTTTTGTTAATAAATTAACACTTTTAAATTGAAATTTCACAAAAAGAACGTAGTCCATTTTTTTGTAACCTAAAAAAGGTTGGATTGGGCCCGGCAGTTTTAACAGTGTACTGCTAATGTACGCGGGGAGCGTAGAACGAATTTTCAAGTTTCAACGCAACCAGAGGTCGGTGAGTCACCTGCTGACCCGGTAGCCCCGTCCTGATTGTTGGAGCCAGAAATCGTTCGTACTCGCACGGAAAACCTCCGTGTCTTCCATCTTCTTCTTCTTCTTCTTCTTCTGTACGTATCCTTGTTTTCTCCCCCCTCCCCCCCATTGGTTTTCCTTCATTTCTTCTCTAATCCCACACCCGAAACTTTCGTAGTCCCCATTTCCCTTTATGAGAAATGCACGTACACATTGCGGTTTCCGTTTGAATAGATTAATGCGTGGTTAGCACGAAATTCCCGGCTTCTCGTAGTCCAGATTCGTTCTTGCATCCTGGGTTTCATTGTTTTTTTTATCACCTAGGTTTCCGAAGGATCGATCTATTACTGTTGAATATCCCATCCTATTGGATTTGAATTGCATGGGTTCTGGGGATCGCATTTTTGGTCGGTAAATGTTGGACTTTCAGCCCCTAATTGAGGGCTTTGAATTCTTGGTTTTTTGTTTGAATCTTAGTTGGTAGGTTTCTGCCTAGCGAATTTGTGATAATCAGGCGAATATTGTTCGATCAATTCGGGAAATAATGGACACAAGTCGCAGAGCTGTGGAATCGTACTGGAGGTCGCGAATGATCGATTCAGCTACGTCCGATGAAGATAAACTTACGCCGGTATACAAATTAGAAGAAATTTGCGAACTGCTGCGATCTTCGCATGTTAGTATTGTGAAAGAGTTGTCAGAGTTCATCTTAAAACGTCTGGAACATAAGAGCCCAATTGTAAAACAGAAGGTACAGTTGTCTTCTAATTTTTATTTCCTTGCTGAACTTACGAGATGCATCTGGGTGATCGATTCAGCTACGTCCGATGAAGATAAACTTTCGTTCTAGATTGAATTTTTGCACTGGTTTTCATGATTCATCATTGCCATTGGGGTATATATAGTAGATTGGAAAGCCAACTACTAATTAATTACAAAAATTTGTAGTACCTTGGTTTCTATGAATGTCTTTAGGTTGCAGTTTTTCTAACTACACTTCTATTGAACGCTTGGTGTCTTCTATTGTTTTACATGGGACAACTGGATTATGTTTATTACGATGGAGAAATTGCCAGGTGGGGATAGGGAGGAAAATGGATCATGATTGAGAGTGTCATAATTTTTATCTTAGAATTTAATTATGGTATCTTTAAACTCATTATGATCTACTTCTTTGTTTACGTTGGCAGGCTTTAAGATTGATAAAATATGCGGTTGGAAAGTCAGGTGTGGAGTTCAGAAGGGAAATGCAGAGGCATTCAGTGGCAGTTCGCCAGTTGTTTCACTACAAGGGACAGCCGGATCCTTTGAAAGGTGATGCCCTAAATAAGGCTGTGAGAGACACTGCTCAAGAGGCTATCTCTGCCATCTTTTCTGAAGAAGACAATAAGCCAGCACCTGCGGAAGATCTTAACAGGCGGATACAAGGGTTTGGGAATACAAACTTTGAAGTACCATCAGAAGATAAGAAATCTTTTTTCAGTGAGGTAGTTGGTCTTGGAAGTGCATCAATCAAGCAAGGACTTAGTAGCTTGACACAGGGACGTTCACTAATGAAGAATGAAACTGGAAGCTACAAGGGTCCAAATCTTCGGAGGTCGTTGACCATGGAAACAGAACAAGGTGACAGATATGAACCAGTTGAATATCGTAATGAAACTCAAAGCAGTTTTGGACTTCCAAAGAATCAATCTAGTGGTCCTTGGAACCAGGATTCAAAAGTAACTAAGATGGAAATATCAAATGGGGATTCCAATGCAAGTTATTCAGAGAGCAAAACACGAGAGGATAGGTTGCTGGAGACAATTGTAACTTCAGGAGGTGTACGTCTTCAACCCACTCGAGATGCTATTCAATTTTTCCTATCTGAGGCTGCAAAGTTGGATGCCTTGGCTTTAAGTCATTCCCTTGAACTAAAGCTCGAATCTCCAATGTGGCAGGCATGTCTGTTATGTTTATGTTTCTGCGAAAGTATGAAATCACACATGCATACCCATATCAATTACACAAACATAAACTTGTAATTGGAAAATTACGTTTTCTAAACTTCAAATTTACTTTATTGTTCAAGTATTTGGGATCACATAAAGTGCAGCTTTACATTCTTCCTTTCTGGTCTAAGAACAAATCTTAAATTTGAATTGGTTATGTATATATATCAGTGTAAACGTGTAAACTTCTATGTCTTATTTTCAAGTATTACAAAACCATGCATGCTACAGTCACATAAAGGTGAAAGACTTGAATTGTTGGTTATCATTTTTGTTGAATATTGACATTTGCATTATATTCTAATGAAACTTTATATATAAACAAATAATTTTAAAGTTTTCTATATTGATGGACATGTCTTTTAACTTATTATGAGAATAATGTTTTCAGGTTCGCATGAAGGCTGTCTGTGTCCTTGAGTCCATCCTTAGAAAAAAGGATGATGATCATTTTTCACTAGTGGCATCTTACTTCACTGAAAATAAAGATGTGGTAGTGAGATGTTCTGAATCTCCCCAAGCTTCTTTGAGGGAAAAGGCTAACAAGGTACCTTATGTTTAATCTGAATGAATAAAAATATATGAAAATTTCATCTTCTCATTCATTTTCGTAGTCTAATATCTCATTGATCTTTATTTTTTACTTGCTTTAATTTGTTTGGGCATCATGTTTGGCTTGAGTAATTTATAACTAGGACTAGTAATTTGTAAGTAGAAAAATGGAAATCTATGTGATAGGCCAGATGGCTGAAAGTCCTATAGTATGAGTGATGTTTTAGGCAGGTTTGAATCCCTAAAAGAAAAGGCTAATTGGTTTTATTAATTCTATCAGAGGATAATGAACTGATGTTGTAGGCAGATTTAGGTAATATGATTTTAGTGATTATGCGGAGGGTGCTACGGTTCCAATTCTGGTGTTAAGATTTAGCATCGGAGAATAATGCGTTGCTGGAAAAAGATTGACTTCTCCTTTGGAAATTTTGAAATCTGGTAGGTAAATTTTGTTTCAAAGAGTAGACTGCTAGTTGCTGGTTGGCAAGAAGTGATTGAGTTTTTGGTGCTTTATTTTTCTTTAAATGAATATTAAATGTCAAGAAGGAAAATAGAGTTAAGAGAATGTTACAGGCATAGCAATTATGATAATAGATGTGGTGTGAAATGTTTGGTGTAATACATGCTTAGGTAGGACTGAATAGCAAAATGATCCAAGTGGAGGATTTGAATTCTTTTTTTTTTTTTTATAAATGTCTATAGCTGAGGTCAAAAATCTAGGAGTAATACTTATTTTTCTTTTTAATTTATTTTCTTCCCTTTTCTTTTCCGATTTGCAGCTTAATAGTTTCCCTTCTTATTCTAATATGCAGTTGATTATGTGCCTTTTTCTCTTGTGTTTCTTTCGGTAATTTCTCTCCAAGTGTGTGAGATTTACATAATTTCCATTTATTCAGAATTCTCAATACATTCATTATAGGTTTCATGTCCTTTATTTGTATTTGTCTCGCTCAAAGTTGCCTTATATCTAGAATGCACTGGCAGATGCCTAGATTGTTAAAATGGCATCTAAATTAGAAAGAGCCTTGAATTCATGATACTTGACTAGATTATAGTTATTTATGATCTTATAGATACTGGTAAGGAATTTTGACTGTTTCAAACCTTTATAAATTGTAAATTGCTGTGCAGTTCTTTCTTTTGCTTGGTCAAAGTACGTAGAAGCAAGAAATTATCCTGTACTAAATAGCTTAGTAATGGACGTTTCATTTATAATATCTTTATATTTAATAATAATAGCATAAATGGCAGCTAATAAGTTTAGGGGAAGCCTTTCTGAGTGCTAGGTTGTTAATTTTGCAATCTAATTTAGTACTTGCCCCTCAATGGACAGGTTCTTGGTCTTCTAGGTGCAGACCAGCCAAACAGCTCTGCTATTAATTCAGAGAAACCTGTGAAAGTTGAGAGTGCTACTGTTGCTGAGTTACCTGACTTAATAGACACCGGTGATTCAAATGATTGTTATGGAATGGACGATACTACAAAGAGTACGAGTGATCAGAATATAGCAAATTTTACACCACCAACACCTCTGGTTGATGATTTATTTGGAGATTTTAGTGGCTCTGCCGTAGCTAATAGTGAAATGAAAAATGAAGAAGACCCTTTTGCAGATGTATCATTTCATACAAGTACGAATAAAGAGCATGCGGATGATATCTTTTCAGGGATGACAGTTGGCAATAAACAGGTTGATAATGTCAGTCACGGGAATAAAAGTGAACCGGAAAATTTTGACCTTTTTTCTTCCAATTCTGAGCAAGGAAATCATAAAGAGTTTGTTAGTGATTTAATGACTGGTTTATCCATTGAAGAAAATACCTCAAGTAGGAAGCAGAAAGCAACTTCTCCTGCCACAGATTTAAATAATCATGTTAGCCTGCAGGTCCCTGACAACGCTTTAGGTGGCATGTTGAGCTCTCAAGCAGCTGGGTTCAATGTAAATCCGATGTTTCCTGCCAGTCATCTGCCTTATAGTATACAGCCTGGTATTATGATGAACCAGCTGTATTCTTCTCAGCCACTTAATTATGGTGCCATGGGAAGTCTCTTGGCTCAGCAGCAATTCCTGGCAGCAATGGCTAATTTCCAACACATTAGTAATGTAAACATGAAAGATGCTAGTGTTGCTCAAATTGGTGGGGCCAACGGAGCAACGCCTCTGCCAGATATATTCCAATCAAATTTTGCATCTCAAACTCCTAGCTCAATGATCAACAGTTCAAAGAAAGAAGAAACTAAAGCATTTGATTTTATCTCGGTAAGTCTGGGCATCTGTACTTATTTGTACCTTTCATTGGGTTTAATCTTAAGGAATCTAATTGTCTGCTTTGAACTATTGCTTTGTGGGATCCAAATTTGTTTTAAGTTTTCCAATTTGATTGGTATTATTCATCTTGAATTTGTGATTAATCTTTAGAAACAAGCTTGTTAGTTTATTCTACAGAACTATTATGTAGAATAATAGGTGGTATCAGAAACCTATATTTTAACACCTTGAGTTACCAAAGGGCAGCTACCAACATCTGTAATTTAGTTACCTTGTCAAGTCTTGGTGACTATGGGATTTGCCTCCTTGATGGGTTAAGTAATTTTCAGTTATCAGGGAAAAATAAATCTCAGCTGGTGTTTGCATGAAGTGGATTATTTATACTTCATAGAATACTTGTCTAGTTTTTGGTTGATTTTCTTGATCACTCTTGTTTCATGCTTGTAGGACCAACTTGCTGCAGCTCGTGATCCAAAGAGAGTGATTTGAAAATTTGAACTTATACTTTTTCGAAGGACATATATTCATGGCGTCTTATTGTTGGATTTGACAAAAATGAATCAAACAGGTTTATAGTTTCCTAGTGAAGAAAGTTGATGTTCTTACCATGATGAAGCATTCTAGATGTTATTCCACATGTCCATGTTAACGACATCAAAACAATAAAATGCGCAAAATCTTTGACTTGGAAGGTTAGGTGCAACATGCTTACAGGCTCTTTGTATTTTGGATGAAAATGAGCATTAGAACGTTGTTTAGTATTTTTATTGTCCTGAAAATGTTGTGTAGTTATTAGTTGAGTTTTCCAACTGTAATTCTGGCACTAATAGGAATACCACATCTCATCGTTGCCCCATTCTTGTCTTGCTCGTCCTTGATCTATGCGAATGTTTCATTTCACTTAGCAGGTCAGTAAAATTAAACGGTATATTCTTCTGTTTGGCCCTATATGACTAAACAAAGTCATATGGACTGCAGGCAGTCGTGTGTAAGATTGTTCAAAACTCAAATTAATTTGACCAAACTGATGCACCTAAATCAAATTGATAGGTTTAGTTGGTTTAAATTTTTATATAGGTTAGGTTTCAGTTAGTAAAAATAATAATTTAATTTAATTTAATTTAATTATTTATTATTATTATTTAAATAAATATTATATAATATATTATATATGAAATATATCACATAAAATTTAAATTTAAATATTATTTCATATATTATATATGAAACATATTACATAAAATTAAAATTTATAATTAATATAAGTTAATTTTTTATGATTTATTAATATAATAGTTGAACGAATTTATTAGATAAATTTTTAGAATTTATAAGGAAGAATTTTTTTGTTAAATGGTCATTTAGTTTTTTTTTAGTAATATAATTGATTTTTTTTACAAGAAATAATAAATAATTAATTTAATCTTGAATATTTTTTAATATTATTATAATTGAGATTTTTATTATCATATATTTATTTATTTATTTTAAAAGTATAAACTTATTCATATTTATTTTTGTTATTTAAATTTTTGTAATATTTTTATTTTTAAATTTTTTAAATTACTTTATCTTAAATTGAGAAATTAACTCAACCCAACTCAAACCGAATTTTCATGAGTTATGTTGGTTGGGTTATAAGTCTTGTGATTTGAGTTAATTTGAGTTATAGAGTATAAAAAAATTAGTAAATTAAGGTTTTGGGTTGAATCTAAAACTAAATCAACTCAATACATGAATACCTTTAATCTTGTATTAAAATAGAGCTATATAATGCTTACTATCGTATTTGTCTCGCTGTTTATTATGTTACCTGAAAGTAGTGTCAGACGTGATTAAGTGGTTTAACTTAATTTTTGTCTCTCAAATGAGTTGTAGTTAATTATGAAAATTAACAATTATAGGGTAGTCTCATTTGAGGTTCAGCGCCGATCAAGGCAGGTTGAGTTTAAATACTTGAATTAGGATCCTGTGAGTTTGTGTAGCTTTCCCCTCACAAGAGCAAGAGATAGAGGTCCATACAAACAGGAGGGCTTTTCAGTTTGATGACTTTTGCTAAATCTGCTTTTTTGGCGTGATACCAAATAAGAAATGAAATTGTCAAATTAGCATTGTCATATCATATATGAAAGTATATACTTATCTACAGAAAACATATAAAATAGATCATGGTAATATTAAAAAATGGAGTGGCTTACTGGCTTTCCAAAATTTGAGACTTGATCATTAAACGAAAGAATGACTCAAGATACAGGAGACGATGGATCTTCATCATCTGGACGAGGAATATGACCATCGCAAGACTCACTATTCAAAATCACGATTGTACTCTGGGTTAGGGAATCAAGTCCTTAACGCCAGCAAGAATAATCGAATATATTGGAGCTCACTGAAAAAGAGTAAACCTTGGATGTTTTCAAAGTGCGCCTATACCTGAAACAGTATTTGGGTCGCATTGTTCAGAATGATAACCAGCTTGTTGTTGATCATCTTTAAGAAAGAACTAAATTTTGATATCCTGTTGTTCGAAGTTTTTCATGAAATGGAACTTCAACTGATTCTGGGAATACACGAGTGACTTCAGATTTGCACAGTCTTTGTCATGTCATTACAAAGTTAACTTCCTAGGCTTTTTGAGGCCTGAGGATGATTAGAGCATGGAGGATTGATTAAATCCTCTTTAGTATCCATTATTGAGCTCGTGTTCAACACTATTGTCTCTACTCCGGAATTGACCTGAAGAACTTACTGCTACCTTGATTTTTAGGATAAGTACTGTTTTAAATTTTGATTGATTGTTATAATAAAGATCAACTCCAACAAGACATATATTATTATGGATGGCTATATTTGTTAAAATTTTTATTATCATCATAAATAAATATCTATACAAATTTTTATTTAATTAAATTTATTTAAAAAATTAAACATTTGACCAAATATACAACATAGTATCTAAATTTTGTACTTTAATTAAGATTTAATCAACTTATAAAATTTCATTTTGCATTACCAATATTTATTAGTTTTCTTTGAATCAATGTGAGCCAATTCAAAATTTTAATCTACAATTTCTTTTAACAGGTGGCTGAGATCAACAACCCTGGAAGAATATGTTGGTCCGAAATCAACAGACTTTGGATTTTCTTTTACCTTGAAAGTTGACCTGAAGTTTGGCCCTTTGCATACAAGAATATGTTTTTTTTTCCTCTCTTTTTTTCCAATTTGTATTATCTGTGATTACAAATTTACAACGTTACAAAAACTTAGCAAACAAATTGGCTACCAGTTGCCAGGAGCTAAATTCGAAGACATTGATTGGCACAGCATAATTTATTTTTTAACTCTTGTCTTGCTGAATTATATAATTGTCTCTCTCTTGCTGTGCCTCGATGGAACCGCTCATTGTTCTGCATTTATGCATACGATAGCTGGTACTTATCTTTTCTCTTTTCTTTGATTTTTTTTCCTTCCATGGCTACCCATCTGACTCTGCAACTTCATCAACTGTTCTACAACTCGTAAGCTTCCTCTCTCTGTCACTTAAACGTTGATGTGCTTCAAAAAAGTGTTGTACATGGGTTCTGGTTTTACGCCATTGGAGTGATGGATTCGTTTTTAAAATGATAAAGGGACCCATTAATGTCGGGCACATTCTTGTTATGTTGAGAAGATTTTGTTCTGCTTAAAGATTTTCTTCCTGAAAATGGTTAACACTCTGAGGATTTATACATATTTTACAGAAGATAAGTAGCTAAAGTAGTATTTTGAGCTTTGAGGATGGGCAACTGAATGGGACGTAGTTTCCATTATTCACTATATATTCTTTCAGTACCCTCTCGTTCCATTAAACTTCTCTTATTCTTCATTACCCCCCTCCCGCTTTAGACTTAAATTTCTCCAGAAATGCCCAAGTAGCCGCTGAATCTAAACACAACAACCTAGTTGAAGAGTGATATTCTCTAAAATATCATAATTTTATCTTCTGAGCTGCTGTTTTTATTGTCGTTGGAATAATCTAATGTTAAGGCAATCAACAAGTCTTTAAACCGAGTGTCCTCTTCCCTAAGCAAGGGATGGACGCTCAGTTGACGAGCACTAATCTACTCTGATATGTGAGTTGTATATTCCCATTATAATAATTCAAAAATAAATTTATGAAGTTATCATTTGTGAAATTGGGAAGTAGCTTACCATTTTGGGTCACTAATTTCATGTGATGTTTTTCTCTGATGTATGTGATGTCATTTTTGTTTGTGTTCAACACATTTAAGACATGGGAACTCTACAACTGCTGAAAAGTTTATGCATCCCTTTTTTATTCCAACAGAAAGTCCTTTGGATTAGATATCAGAAAAAAGACAATAGACAATGCCCTTCTACATTCCAATTCCCATGCAATGGAGGAGAGATATGATGGCTATTCGGATAATAACCTCTTATTTGGATCTTTGTCTAGATGTTACACCTCCTCAAGGAGGTGTTCGTCATTGTTAGTGTCAGCTAAAGATTCTTTCGCTTGTATTGATCAAAGCAAGGACGAAAGTAAGGTTACTATTACAACAACCAGTAGTCAGGGAATGGAATTTAATCGGGTGAATTGCATTGTATGGGTATTGCATGAATCTTCTAGGAGCTTTTCCCTAGCAGTTGAGTCCCTTAGACTAGCGGGGAGTGGTCCAGAGCTTGCAATGGCTTGGCTTGGGAAGGATGTAAATGAATGGCATAGACGTATTGCTTATCAGGTATATGCAACAATATATTCTTTCATTAACAGTTTTATAGTTATCTTCTCCAAGTTCATATTGATATTTATTAGCCATACAAATTTGTGATTGTGATGTAAGCATTTTAATAAGAAAGCCCAAGTCTTCCTTCTGGCATATATTTATTTTCTGTATTGAGAAATGATCATAGAAAAATTAGTTGATTGGGGGTAAAAAATTGTTGTTTGGCTTTTAGATATAATAGACAATTTGAATGTAACTCATAACTTGCCTACACAGGTAGCAGTTTACGTTTTGATGAAAACAGCAATTGATGTGGAGATATTGCTTTCACATGATCGACAGAATGAATTCTCACCTGTTAGAGAGATGTAAGGCTTTGCGGAGGTGCTTTACTTGTAAACAGCGACATTGACACTTGACAGATTTAATTTGTAAGAGATGTAACAAGTTAGACTTGTATAAAATTTCCAAGATTAGAAGCACAATTGTGCCTTAGAGTATGTCATTTTATACCTAAGTTTGCTAAACAAGCAACCCATATGTATGGCAGTAAACAGTCAAATACAATGATAGAAGCATGTCTCTGATCTGACCTACCATTCCTTTGCTTGTTTCAGTTTGACCCCGTTAAGAAACCAGATGGGAGAACACATTGATAGCCAACTGGAAATGAGGCATCCAGATTTGGTGCAGTGGTTTAGAGTCTGTGAAATGCCACGTATGGAAGGATATTTTGTTCCTCTTCTAAAGAAGTGGTCCATGGAATATGCAGGAAGGTTTGTTGAAGCACCCTTGTTTTTAGCATCATATATTTGAAACTTGTACAAAAATCCTTTTCCTTAGTCAATATCAAGTATTTGCGTCGATTTGACTTCCAAAGTAATTCTTCAAGGCGATGTTTTACTGTTCATTCCTGTTAGAGTTTCCTAATATTCAGCAGAAGAAATTTATCCTGACAGAAAAGTATTCAGCGGTGTTGCAGGAATTATTGTGGCAATAACCTGCTGCACTGCAGTGGTGAAATTGTGTTCTTGGCGGTTTTCCTTCCCCTTACTTACCTTGAATCTGAAAGATATTTTAGTCAAGCTCATGGATCATTCCCTTGATCTTGCATCAGTGGACAAGTTGCACCAGTTAGCAACTGAGGCAGGATTTGAACTGGATTTCTTGTCCCATTTTGGTAGAAAGATTCTTCCCAGTGAGAAAATTGAGGACCTAGAGTTTTGGATTGGGTTGGCACATAAGAAACTCTTGAAAGCTTTCCGTGAAGAAAGCATCATTCCAAAGAAGCAAAATCTTCAGTACAAGGTCAACTTACAGACTCAATAATCTAATATTCTGATCTACTTATGCAGAATTTTGTTGATTAATAGAATTCAACCTGAATGTAATATTTACTTAAGAATTTGTCTGATTTATAATGAATGCCAGAAACATATGGGCAAGAAGTTTAAATCAAATTTCTGTCCTTTTCTTTAAATGCTCATTTGACATGAAGAGAATTTATTATTTTACTTTATCATCTTTTTCCTTTTCAATTTCACAAAATGAAAAGACATCCCCAGTCACGGTTTACATGATCGTAGGCCTCTAAGTACTCTGTCTTGTTAATCTCTTATTGTTTTCTAGGTGGAGAAGTTATTTAGCATGCAAGTTTACCTTCCGCATTCAAATAGTTGTTTATGGGATGCCTTTTACAGATTCAACCAGATAGTCTGGCCACTTTGGGACTTTTTGCATACCTTGGAAGAAGGACTAGAATATTTTTGTCAGCAATGGGCATTAAGGATCTTGATGAAATGGTTAAGGATTTCCTCAGGTTGATCACTTTGCTTGCTTGCTTCATTTCAAACATTTTAATAATCCAATTACTGATACTGAGGATCCAATACTTTGGTTGAAGTTACCTGGAATGTGGCAGCCTTTTCATTTATCCAGAGTTTTCCTCCATCCCAGTGTATCAGCTTTTCATGGAGGTTAGTTTCTGTTAGTTCTTCTGAACGCTGATATTAACTGCCTCTTTTCGGTTGATAAATGTCACTCATCCCAATTTATAGTGTCTTTCAGGTAGTAACTGATGAAATAGGATGGCTTGATTTTTATGCCTCGTATGTTCAAATAAACTCTCAGGAGAAAAGGTCCAAACATCATGCTCGCCAGGCAGAGAAAGAGATAATTCTATCTGTAGTTTTTACTGTGTGCTATGATATTTTCTCTGGGTTTGCCCATTTCAATCGCTCAACTCAACAGCCATTGGAGAAAGCTTTGCTGTCATTCCTGCTTCGCAGGTAACTAATCTTATTGGATCTGTGCATCACAGTTTTACAAGTTTAAGTTTCTTTGTCTGCCTGGAGTTCCTTTTAACCTTGTATGTTATGTCTTCTTTCTTAATATTCCTAGTCAGAGCTTGCTAAGTACCTGTTTGCAAGACCACTGGGCTGCTTATGTCAAATCAGGGTACTTATGTATTACTATATTCTTTGTCTTGTTATTACTTTTTCTAGTATAAGCTAATTTCTAAGGTAAGAACTAAGAAGGATATAGTTAAGCTTATGGTCTGTTCTATTTTCAGTGAATTACTAAATACTGTGGACTGTGCTGCCTCAGACAAATCCAAACCATGTATAGCAAGTATAACTGGGCACAAGTTATCTCTGGCCTTTGAAGCACAACAATGGTCACATGATTTAACTACAGAAGGTTGTCCAAAGAGTAATTCTCAATACAGTTCTACATTCAAAAAAGTGAGTTAGACAATACTGTCGTCATAACACCAAGATAAATTGTAACTCAAGGATCTCTTTCTCTTTTTGGTTGCTATCTTTTAGCGTGACCTCAGTACCAAACTCCCTAGATTATGCCTTGTGTAGATCTATTAGACTTAAAGAACTTCATAATTGAGATTTGAGACTAAGGGCACACCCAAAGAATTCTGGTAAGATAAGGGAGTTAAAAGGATAGTTGCAATGCCTTTTCATTTATTAATGGTCGACTTAAGGGGGGCTATACAAGAGATAAGCAGGAACACAAAGAATCGTAAGGACATGATTTAGGTTGTGGCAATGCTTGACAATAAGAGAAAGATAAACTTTCTATCAGTGAAGTATATATTAATTTTTGGACTCCTGCAAACTGAATTTATAAGCTCTAGATCAAGGGCATTGCAACAATAGGAGAAAGGCATAGGGAGTATGTGTTGAGAAATGAAGAATGACACCGTATCACATCACAAATGGATTATTTAGCATTAGATGGAGAACTAGAGGAGGATTTATGGATATAGCAGCTTTTGACGAGTTGAATATTTTCTCTTTTTATTTAAGTCATGGTCTTCTCTCTCTTTCTTTTCTTTAAAAAAAATAGTTTCTTACAGTTCTATAGTATTAATTTAAAATCATGCATATTAGCATATGCAATTAGTTTGAGTCTAAAACTGAAAGCAAAGTTTCATTACTGCAACATGCTCTATGTATGAATGCTTGCCTGCACCAAATATAATTTTAGAAGATCTGATCAAGTAACAAACTACAAGAAATCACATACCTAAATTTTTGAATCAGATTCATTATCTCATTGTGTGGAGCTCCAGTTAAACATAAGCATCTCTTTTTAGTAACCATTAGTTTCCTTTTTTTTTTTAATATATAGGCTCTGATTTCAGCACATACAGACAAGGAAAAATTTAGACAATGTACCATTGATAAAAAAAAACCTCTGCATGAAAGTCTTATCAAGAGATACAGCATCAAGTTGGCTTCCACAAGCACTGTAAGACTTGCAATCACCTGCTTCTAGTAAATGTGCAGATTATCTTAAACACAGGATGCTAAAACTGCAGAATGAGTTGTTTCTAGGACATCTGGATGGGTACTCAGTTGCTCTACATGGACATTATGGTTGCTGTAGAGCTACTTATAAGGCAAGAACATGGCTGCAAGCCTTCAAGGAGGCAAAGAAAGAGGCTAGATAGAACCTTGACCGACATTATCATGCTACTTCCGGTGACATTTTTGATGCTGCTTCCTGTAAGCAATAGTGTGGCTCTTAGCATTCTAGTTCTATTTTATTCTAACTTAGTTACTGCTTTCATCTATATGGATGTAATGCCACCTAGTAGTTAATTGGCTTCATAAAAAACTGTATAGTTTCCCCCTGATTTCTAGAAACGTTAGACTAGAAAGGGACAGAAAACTATGATTTGGATGGTACACTGAAAGGTGAAAGCTACCACGCTTGGGTGTGGCTATTTCATTGAAATGGAATGACCTTACCTTATATTTCAGCTGCCTTCTTTATTGAAATAATTAAGACTGTGATTAGAGAGGTTTCATATCACACATAAGGGGGATTTCAATTCAAAACTTCATGTTCACAAAAATATCCCTGGAGAGAACCAAGGATTATATTATTAAATACAATGTTATTTTAAACTCGTTTTCTGTATTCATAAATTTGAGATGAGATATTGAGTTCCATAGAAATCTGGAGGTCCTTCAATTACGTTCGTTTATGTCAGTTTTTGATAAAAGACTTTGCACTTGGACTGCCCTGAACATATTAGTCTTATGGGCTAGACAACGAAGAGATGTATTTAACGACATGAATACTTAGATAAAAACTTTCGCCTCTTCACATTTTTATAGTTAATATAAATATGTAAAGTTTTGATTGAAAGTTTGACTTTTCGTTTTCGTACCAGGTAACAGCTATAGGCCATGCAGCCATGCTAGCTGCGATCAAGAAGTATATGCCATTTTTGGTAACTTTTTGCTACCTTGTCCATCATGTTTTTCATTTATTTTCTATACTGCTGATTCTGCTTTCTACTGTACATAGATCCCTTCTCCATATTCTCCAGAACGTTTGGATGTTGTAAAGCAACTAAAGCGAACTAGAGAGAGGGATGATCAATCATGGGGTAACCTTGAAGATCCATCACCAACCACTTTTTGAGTTATTCAGGTAGGTAGGGACAATAGTCTCTTGTGCTTAGCAATTGATTCACAAACACAAGGGGGTCATTATATCGCCTCACAAGTACTGCTTGGTTTGTTACAAAGTTCAATTTCAATGAGCTTCATGCATGGTCTTCAATGAGATTCAGCCTTCTTAGAGCAGTTTTCAAATTTCAACTGACTAAGAAAAGTAGGCTACTGGCTACCAACCATCCTTACCCTATGACTTGATTGTTCTTTCATATATTCAACTTCAAATGTAATCAACACTACAAGAAGAATATACAATTATAATCACTGTGATATATATGTATTCATACATATTTCCAGCTTCCTAACCTCTAACCCGTGGTAAAAACTCAGTGGTAGTCTAACCCATGATTCCTAACTTCAAAAAAAAAAAAAGGTGATGGCATAAGATAAATTTACCATCATGCCCATGCCGACTGCAAGAAAAAGGCATAAGAATGTAAATGTAGGTATAATTGATCATGTACAATGATTTATCTGTTATATTTGGCATGAAGATGAATGTGAATTGCGATCTGACACAGCAGAACGGTCAGCACTAGGAGAAGCATCAAGTGTTCTTAGCCTCTGTGCTTGAGGATGCTGAATGATCACCGGAACTGCATCATTGGAGCTTTCATCATGGGAAGCAGAAGTTGGCTACACAAGCAAAATGAGTGTCTCAGTAAAAAAAGAATGTTACTTAAAGCGTATGTGAATGTATCTTCATAGAATTCAATCCTCGGAATGGTATTTTAAGAACGTATTGTAATATCAATCAATTAGCAAACCTATCCAACTAAAGAATATAAGAGCAAGTTTGAACCACTGACCACCGCAATGTGCCATTCATGACTACTAAATTCTTTAAAAGTTGCTTTATCCATTTCCTGCAACAATATGCTCAGTATACTCAGATAAAAGAACAATATTCTATGAACAATTATTGATTCTTCATATAGTTGTTCTGAATAAGAATGAAACCCTGCCTGTCTAAGCTTATCCAAGTGGGGTCAAAAGATACAAGAAAAGCACATTGCAGACTAGAGTCACAAGGCACACAAGAAACTCAAAAATACCATAAACCCTAACAAATTAAATAGGATAAACAATACGCTAAATTCTATATCTAAAAATTCATAATATCATTCATCACTATGGTTTTCGGATTCATCACAATGAACTCTACGATGAATATGGGTCCACTTTCTTGAATCTGAAAACCCTAATAAGAAATTTTATCAGAGACAAAAGAAAAACACAAATTGGAGGATAAGATATCCTCGAATGATAATTAAAAAGAAAAGCGCAGAACACATTTAATTTGCATCTTTACCATTGCAACATGTGAAGATGTTATAACTTACAATGCTGTAGATGGGAGGCACTGTAGCAGGTATAGCAGAGAAGTGTGGTGCCAAGTCTTGTGACCTGAAAATCCACCTGCAGGTCAAGGATTAAAGGAACAACACAGTTGAATGTTAGAAATGGCCACACCTGAGGCACGTCAAGAATAACGATTTCGGTTATTTGTTAAGAAGCTTTCAATTTTCCAAAGAATTCGAGTGTTCTTGCGTTGGAACAGATATACACATACCCAATGTATACAAAGATGCAGAATTGTGCCCATTCTCTGAAAAATAAGCGAAGCCAGTAATTCTCTGAAGAGTCATCCATGTTCATGTATATCTAAAAATCAATAAGTTTGTCAGAGACTGATGTTCACATATTAAATATTCATGTATCATGTATGTTTAGAAAATGAAACCCATATCTGATACCAAAGTTTCCACCATAGCTACTATCAGCATTGCACCTTGAAATTTCCTGCTCAGAGTAAAGGAAAACGTGTCAACTATAAAGTATCATTATATGGGACTGATATATCAATGACATTAGGGAAAAAATCCTGTTTATGTGTGGCACTTACTTGAACATTGTGTACTTAGTATACACAGCATCATGCATTGTATGAACATCCCCGTTTTCTATAATACTCAATTGCTCTTGCAATAATAGTAGGTTTTGGGATATATGGTGGAAAATTATATAGAATGAAGCAAAATAATTTAGTAGTAGAAGCACCTGTACATTTAGTCGATTAAGCGTCAGCAACAAAGAAACATGGATGCTTATTATAAATCACCAATATATAGCTTCTATTAATGAAACTGCATATTACGTAGACCAGCTAAGAAACTTACTGTGAAGTATGGTACACAAGCTTTGTAACCAACAAGAGTCAAGTAAAAGACACATCCAAATGCAGCAGTTTTACGGCGTTCATTTAAAGAAAGACGCTCACACATGATGCAGTAACCACGAGAAATGAGCAAAAAAGAGACAAATGCAGTTGTCTGAAATAGCACCCCAGTAACATACACGCTAAATGACATCCACAGAGAGCATGCCTGAAAATTAAAGCATGAATACCTGCAAGAATGGTATCTTGAAGCTCAATGAAATAAATATTTGCAGCCAACAAATAAAAAGTTCAAACTACTAGGATGTTTTATAAAACAAGCTCCCTCATGGTTGCAGTAAAGTATTTTAGGGTTCACTTCACATGAGCAAAAATGGAAAGAATGGCACTTCACACTATTTCTT
The DNA here is from genome assembly GCA_034509205.1 of Ceratonia siliqua. Classification (NCBI taxonomy): domain Eukaryota; kingdom Viridiplantae; phylum Streptophyta; class Magnoliopsida; order Fabales; family Fabaceae; genus Ceratonia; species Ceratonia siliqua. Next base: position 36,676 of record JASKGM010006500.1, read on the forward strand.
TTGTTGGTAATCCTACCAAGCACACTCTTAAAAATAAATACTTGTCTCAGTTGACTGTACAGTCGAATTAGGCCATGGCCATCACGAAGTAATGATATATATGAATATATGATATTAAAACACAAATATTAAACGTTACAAATCTAGTACTTTGTTCGCCAAGCTAAAGAAATCAGTCCAAAACATACCAGAAGAGAAAGGATAGCATGAGCTGCAATGATTTAATTAATGGAATCGAAGTAATTGTCCACTGCAAATTATTCAACTGCTCGAGCAAAACAAATTCACAAAAAAGAGTTATGACAATAAAGTTTTAATATATCAACTGTGGAGGACATATAAAGAAACAGTATAACATGAGATAAATTAAGATAATTATCTCATTATACACAGCACAAACAATTTAGATAACCCCAAATCATAGAGTTTCTATTTGAATTTCTATATTTGATTGCGAAAGTTCATTACTTAATAATGGAGGCCTTGGGAGAAAGGGTTCTTTTGAGGAGAAATCTTCATCTCCAGGAAAAAGAAAAAACACAAAACGGTATATAAGACTGAAAGTTTCAATTTCTCATGAAGTTCCATTGGCTTGGAATCAATAAAGCAAAAAGATCAAGACTTGAACAAGAAAACAGAGTTCCAAGCTAGTAAAAGGAGCACAGAACAGTGCTCAGGTCCCAGATAACAACATCCAATGATAAACTAATTTTCCCTGAACCCAACGATGCCTCATGCAAGCACTTAAAGTCACCAGCACCAAAAATATATATTACACAATTCATCAATCATCCATCCCCTATCTTCCAAACCAACCAAAGAACAAGCAATGATCAACAAAATAATATCCAAGAAATTCAATTACAATGAGAAATGACGCAACGGTAACACCTCCATGAATTAAGCTAAAGAGAGTAGGATTATGACGAAGCAAGGGACCTGAAAATGGCGGTTTTTGTAGGTATTAACGGTCCAAGAGCAAGCAGAGACGAGCCAGATCAAGAAGAAGGTCAAGTAAAGTGAGGGAAGTGGGCGATACGAGTCGTCCAATCCGATACCTGCCGTGTCCATTCCGGAACCGGAAGCTCTGTTTCGGGTTAGACTTGTCACTTGAAATTCAGTTTAACTTCCCGTTGATGTGGCTCTGCGTGCTCCTGCTTCTGTGCTATTTATACGGGGAGACTTGGACGCCTAGGATAAAACGGTAATTTAGTGATAATGGGCATTTTCTTTTCTTATATTCATTCAATTTTGACACCCAAAACAATGGGGAAAAAAAATAGTGTTGATATTAATTTAATATTTATTAATATTTTATTAATATTTAAAATATAACTTTGTTTTAATTTCGTCCTTTTTAATATTAAAATAATAATAGTATTTTTTAAAAATTCTTACAAAATTAGAATAAAATCGTTATTCTTGAATAAATGTAACAAAGTTAATGAAATATAAAATTAATAATTTCAAATTATTTTATTACCAAAAGGATTAAGAGTAATGATATTTGGCTAATTTTTGTATTGAGAAATGAAATGATATTTATAAGTATAAATATCCTCAACTTTTGAAATTAAAAACTATTTGACCCAATTGGTATGGTACAAAACCATAATAAGTTGTTCTACCAATGAAGTGTTAGTTTAGTGAATAAAAATGTATGATGTAACTCTGGCCACATAAATGTAAAGGTGATGGGGCAAACAAAGTTGGTGAGTCTATGTAACTATCTTATAGTGCTAAATGGATTCATACAACAAAATCACTGCCTCTCTTAATAGGAGGACATTTATAGTATTAAAAAATTAAATACTACTATTATGAATATTTTGATACATAAACAATTCTTTCTTAAATTTTAGGTTTAATTATATTTTTTGTTCTTTTAATTTGGTAAAATTACAATTTTAACTCCATAATTTTATCAATTTTATAGTTTTGATCCCTGAAAATAAAGTTGAGTGACCAAAATTATAACTTTGATGAAACTAAAGGAACCATATTGTTCATGATAAAATTAGAGAGATCAAAAATGTAATTAAGCCTAAATTTTAGCAACTGACTTAATCATAATTTAAAAATAAATTATATATCAAAACATAAATTACAATAATACTATACTATAATAGGACTAAAAATATTTTCCCATCTGACTTTAGAAGTTCTACTTTTGATTATTGTCATTAACCATGAACTCACACAAAATAATAAAAAATAATGAATTTTAAAAAATAATAAAGGAGGAGAAAAAAAAGAGTTTTCTATAAAATACAATATTGAACCATCTCTCACAGTGCTCTTCTATATTTTAATCAAAACATCAAATCTTGAAAACATAATTTTTTTGGTATAAATGACAGCACATAAATTTAAATTTAAAATCTCTTACAAAATTAATATTCAAATATTTCACACTAGATCATCCATAGTGCATTTTTTCTGGGCTTACAATCTGTGTTTGTCGCGTCAGCCCAATAGCCCCATTCTGTTTAGTCAATTTTTTATGGGCTTACGATGGGCCGTTGTGTAGGCATTTAGTTGTATGAATATATCTCATGGATCAAAACATAATCCAAGTAGTAAGATAATTGACTAAGAAAGCAGAGATGCCTTTCATACTCGCAATGATTTTAATTAATAAAATTATAGGTACTTTATTTAAAAATAAATAAAAAGCCAGATCTTACTTGAGGATTTCATATAGCTTTTAGGTAGGAAAATTTGATTTGGCCATAATTTTAGATGATAGAAATATCAAAAGTCATGATATAGTTATGTATATAAACAATGCTTGACATTTAGGAATGAGCTAATCCATAGTTTTCAATAAACAAGTACCAATATAAAAGAAAAGTCATAAACAAGATATCCTACTATTTAAATATTGGCAATTTTAATACGAAAGGTTAGACTATCTTGTAATGTAATAATAATAATAAAAAAAAACAACATCGTAATTTTTAATTGTTATGGTAGCAACCAAAACTTTTATAGTAAATTATTCTCCTAATTTCCTTCAAAGTTAAAAAAAAAAACTTAACTTAACTCAATTTGAATTTAACATTAGTTAAATAATTTATATATCTAAAATCATTCATATATTCATTTCCTCATTAATATTGATATTAAAAAAAAACTAAAACATATTGAATAATTTTTAAAAATTTATATATAATAAAAAATAGGCAAATTCAAAAGTTCAAACACATTGAATAAGTTTTAAAAACTTTTTATAATCAATAATAGGCAAATAAGATTCTCAAGAGACATTTTATACATATAAATGTTTACCTAAGGTTAAATTCAAAATTGAGTTAAGTTTTAGTATTTTCATCACTTTAAAATGAGGTTTATATGTGTTTTTATAATAGAAGAAAATTGTGTAATTAAAATATCTCTCAGAAAAAATGAGAATAATTTATTTAAACTTTTATTAAATGAGCAACCAAATTTATCTAATTAATATATATTTTTTGGATTAAATAAAGAATAGAAGAAATGAGGAAGACAAAAATTAAGAAGAAGATATGAAGAGGATGGTTAAGTTAAAGAAGAAGATATGAAGAGGATGGTTAAGTTATGATAATGTTAGTACTAAAAACACAAGTGGTTAGCTCAGATATGTTGTTAATTTACATTATTAGGGATGTAATAAGTCTCTTTCATGAACCAAGACAATCCAATCCAAGTATATAAGTAAATTATGAACAAGAATTCTAAGTAGAAGAAGATGAAGAAAAAGTGTGGCATCGTTGGTGTGGTGTCTTTATTGACTCAGAATGTGCAAATGATGGGAAGACTTGATTAATAGAATCGAGAAACATGTGTAACTACTTTATTTAAAAAGATTAAACTTTAGCAACTTCCTTGCCTAATCTCATTCTTACCAAGCTAGCTTCATTACCTTAATTAATATATAATTAAGATTATTTAGTTTTATTAACAAATTTGAACCCCTATATGATTTTCTTGTATGAAACAAGGGTTAAGCTTCATGTTATTTATGAGACAAAATAATATTATTTATGGATCCATTATTACAAAATTGTAGAATTTGTTGGAGGGGATCTTTAGGCATGACATAAGACCTAGTGCACCAATTAGATTGTGGAAAAAGTTTTGACTTTCTTTTTTAAGTTAATTATATAAAAAGTTGAGTTCAATTAGTTTAATCAGCACATGATGATGAGATCATTAGAAAAGGAAAAACCAATTAAACAATATGCCATAAATAACATCATTAATTTCAGTAAAAAAAAAACTTCTAATAATAAGTTGATCTAATTAAAATGAACCTTGGAATTCTCTTAAATATATTAAGTTAATATAAAATATATATATTTGTAAAACTATCTATTTATTTTTTACCCCTTTTCTTGTCCTATTTCTTTTGTGTTTTTCAGTGCTAACATGATTATGTAGGCATGATACCAAAATACATTTTAAAATAAATAAAATAAAATGAAACTAACTTTTTTGTTTTATCGTTGAATTAAAAAAGGAAAAAAAAACACATAAGTACACTATGAAATAATTATGCTTTGTTTTTTGTTTCAATTTTTTTATTTTTTGACATTAATTAATTATTTTTTATGTTATATCTTTTTTTTATTTTTTTGAGTTTTTTTAAAAAATTTATATTTTCTTATACTATTCATTCATAATTTTTTTAAATTTTTTTAAAAATATATATGACATAAAAATAATTAATTAATCAAAAAACAAAAATAATTAAAACAAAAAATAAAATAAATAAAAAATCAAAACACCAAAAGTAATCCTATAATTTTGAAATAAGACTGGAGGATATACTTGCCAATAGAGAATACAAGTGGATCGGTGGAAACGCTAAAGAAATGGGCCTACTGAGAATTTAAAGTATTTGTTTTAGGTAACAAGTAGAATATGGTCTATATTCTATATAAGACTATTTCCACAAGCCAATTATAATTTTGGAAAAAAGTATTGACTTTAATTAATAACCACCATTTAAATATATCTATTCTATAAAGAGATAATCATGTCGTTTGAATCATTTGGAATTGAAGCTGCACTGAAATGTACATTTAAAAAAACAAAATCTTTCTATTTTCGTGAACAGACAAAGTGATGTACCAAACTCAAACCATTATTGTTTTTCTTTTAATTTTTAATACATAATAAGTTTAATGAATGAATTTCAAAGCTTCAAAAAGGAAAAGATGGGACGAATATTTGGATAATTTTATAGACTACTCAAACCAACTAAACGACATTTTGATATAATACAATAAAAAAATATGGACTGTCCACTGAATTTAGTGTTCAAAATATATAATTATTTTCTCTATGATTTTATGATGTAGTCAATAATGGAAATATTCGATAGAAATAAAAGTTAACTTTCATTGATTATGTAATGCACACTCATAAACACAAGAAATAATGTTATTATTAATAATAAAGAATTAAATGTTAGAGTTCATTAATAAAGTTAAATTTTCACCCTGTTTAAAAATAAGGACTTTATATAAAAGAAAAATTAAGAGGTAAGAAAAACATTTTAAATTTAGAATATAATGTATCGACCCAAGTGATTCTCTCAAGATGGCTTAGAAAGTGAGGACATTATCATTACCTTATATATAAATCTTAACCATCCAACTCTTAAAAAGACCTTACAATATAAAGATTGTCTCAATTTTATATATAATATTTAATTTGGATACACCTTAATCATCATTCTAAAAGTGTCTTGAAATATTAAATATATCTAATACTTATATTATTTATTCAATTAGCTTATTCAAACGATGTAAGATTTATTTTTTGATCCTATTATGATTAACTCCAACAAAAAAAAAAACCAAAGTTGCAGTAACAGCAATAATTAGCCAGTCTGTTATTTTAAGCAAACATGTGAGAATAGGAACAAATAAAAAAAGAAAGGTTTAAGATAATAATATTAAAATCATATTATTTTGATGTTATTGAACATAAACAACTCAACTCTCATCTTTATCAATGAAACCGTAACTCAGTAGTAGAATTATCTCTCAATAAGATTGAGGGTTAAAACTTAAGAGTTTGAATCCCAGTTAAAATCATATGACCCAAAAAAAAACCAATTCAACCCTTTCCCATGGTTTTGTCGTATTTCTTCTGGGTTTTGGAAGCACGAGAAAGATTATGTATCTGCGAGACGAATTTGAATGATCTGTACACATGGCTGCAAACAAAATAGTGATTTAGGAAAGAAAGAAAGAAAACATAAGGGTTGTTTGTTTGGGTTTATCAGATAAAGAGTTTTTTGCTTTTCTTGT
>JASKGM010006501.1:0-11003 GCA_034509205.1 Ceratonia siliqua
GATCTGACTAGACAAATTAGGGAGTTAGCTCATCAAAATAAGATTATTAATAAGACTCTCATGGAATTGTCTAAGGCTAACAGTTCTAGAACTGAAGCACCATTGGTTAATAAACAAGTCCGAAGAAGAAAGAGTGAAAACCAACTAGCTGACATCTCCACTAAGCCCCTTGATAGTAGGTTTGAAAACCTTAGAAAAGCCATAGGAATATGTGCTGCACCTTAGGTCATGCATCTTTACCTTACATGCATCAATGCATACATGACATTGGAATAGGCTTTCATATTCAGTATACATGCAGACATGACATTAGAATAGGCCTACATACATGAAACACATGCATTCTATTTTTAAGTTGTTTGTTCTCTTGCATCATATTCATAGGATGAAGAATAAATAAATTTTTCTTGTCTCAAAATGAGTGCTTAAATTTTATTTCTTGGAACTTGATATTGGTATTTAAATACTTACTACCCTTCATAGGTTATGCTTTTACATTCACCCATTCACACATGGAACTACTAATAGGGATTTAACAGCATGTGTAAGACTTGAACAGGCAATCAGTATTGAGTTAATTAGATTCCTGGGTTTGTATTGACCTCTGACTAGCAAACATTAACTATCAACATGATCCCCACTGTGCAAAATGAAAAATAAAATAAACTGATATGCTTCTCAAATAAAAGAATAAAAAGCAAAGAGTAAGGTCAAAAGACCACCTCATAAAAGTATAGTGAAGCATAGAGACAGGGGGAGAAAAAGTAAAAGAATATCAGTAAAAAGTGTTAGGTCCTAGTGGCAATGGGTTTGACTTACTTACACTAGGTTATTTTTTTATCTCAATGCTAATTTTCGTTTAACTAGGTTGTCTCTTCTCACAAACTTAAGGTTTTAAGTTCGATTGGCACCTTCTGTGTCCCACTACACATGTTAAGCACAAAGTACGTTTAGTATTAAGAAGTTAAATATCAAGTTAAGTCATGCAAAATGATATGAAAAGAACTCCTGGACAAACTTTCTCTTCTTCAAGAGTGCAATACTTAACTTTGTTTTTTACATTCTACAAGTTCCTTTTATACATATAGTGTCATTTAAAATTTTTTTTGGCTATTTTGTGCACTTCATCATTTAGTGTAGTTTAGTGCATCTCGTCCTTGAAACCTTATTTTGGCTTTAGCATTTCTTGGTGTAGTTCCTTTGGCTATCTGTGACAAAAAGGGGAGAAAAATGGCTGGTTTAAAAGGTTTAGGCATTCTGATTTTTCACTGTCAATGCTATCTATTTCTGATTTTTTGCTGATTGTTATTTTTGATTGTTGATTTTGGTTTTCATGTTTTCTAATGTTGATAAATGGATACACTAAGTGAAATCGTCTTATCTAAATTATGGTGTATTAACTCCTATCAATCCTACATACATCACTTGGTATTTGCTTTTAGTGTGTTACAAGAGACAAGTATTCTATGGCACTTGTCCTTTAGCATTTTGCTTATATTAAGCATTTCTTAAAGATTTAGTTGAGTGTGAGTGAGGGTTTTTTAATTGTAAATGAGTTGGCTTTGTTTTGTGGTTGTAAGAGTTTCATCTATATGGTTAAGAATCATATTTATGTTTTTCACGGAATATCCAAAGGGAGAGTTTGTTAGGGTTTATCATTTTAGGTTGCCTAATTTTGTGACCTTACTTAAGTCTTTGTTTTATAGTCTAATTCCATTGGTTTGTTTCTCCAAGGTAAAATATGTCATGTGCCTATTAATCCAAAGGAAAGAGGAATTCTTATTTGACTAAGAGATTATGGAATCTTTCTTTGAGTAAGAGACTTATCGAGGAGAGTGCATATAAAAGTGGCTTTGAAGACAAATAAAGGGGGTGTGACGGCCATATTGAAAGGAGGAGAGAATGCCCAAATTGAAGTAGGAGAGAACGCCCAAATTGAGAGTGCATATTTTGCATATAGAAGACGATCAGATTAAGGGGTGATTTGAGATATTAAGAAGGGATCCAAAATCTTCAATCATACATCTACTTGAAGGTTCAGAGGTTCTGAAGTATAAAAGCCTGGAGTTCCAAGAGCAAATCTTCGAAGGTTTTGAAGTGAATATATTATAGAAGGCTCAAGAGTTTTAAAGTGTTGCAGAGGTTAAGGTTTAATTACAATTTAATAAGCTGATTTGTATATTTTGTTGATTTAGCATGTTGTCCTTGGGGTCAACCATAGGTCTGTAATTTAACCTTGCCATAGTGGATTTAAGATGGTGCCTTACATTCGAAGTGGTTTTTATTTTGAAGAATTCTTCAAAAAATTTTCACTTTGTCACCAAAGTTGCTTGTGTCCATGTTATTTATTGTTTATTAGTTTTAATTAATTTTATATTTGTTGATTGAGTTTTTGGATTATTTGATTTACTAATTTAATTGAGCTTAATATTTAATTACATATATTCACCCCCTCTAGGTGTTAGTTGAGTCTAAATTAAGATTTTTCACACTGGTTTTAATTTAAATTGTAATTTAAGTTATTAAAATATACAAATAAAATAATTATATTATAATATTATAAAACCAAAATAACACAAATGATTAATTAAGTTGTTCTACAAATTTATTTACAAAATTATTATTAATAAAAATTATTTTATATTTTTTTCAGAAAATAAAGAACATTTTAAAATTATTCTCTATTTTTTTAAAGTATAGAAAATAGAAAATAGTTTTTAAAAACTAAGAATAAAATATAGTTATAGAAAAAAAAATTTTCAAGTATAGAAAATTGCTTTTTTATGAAAAAAAAATACTAAACAGGGCATTAAAACTGTTTTTTTCATGAAAGAAATTATTAGTTTAATGTTATATTTACTAAAAAACACCTATCAGTTTAATGATTGACAATGGCTTAATTAATATTTAATGATTTATTGTTTAAAAGTTACAATAGTGGGATGATTCTTTTTCAATATATCCTTAATTTTTGTTTTCAATATATTATAAAGAGAGTAAACTATCTCAAATCTTTTAATTTGGAGAGTTTCAAAATTAAAATAGTGTAGAATGGGTTTGAATACAAGTCATGCGCACACTTCTACCCGATCGAACACTCCAAGACCCCTCAGCTCTTAGTGGACATTCCAATATGAGACACCAATATTTTACAATTCATCCATCATTCATTGTGCAACATTCTATTTTATCAAAATCGATCTCTTCTTTTAAAATAATATTTTTGGGAGATGTTTTAGGTGAGAATTTGACACTGTTGTTATATTATGAAAGCAATAAATATAATACATGAATTTATTATTTAATTAGTATGTTATATTTATATTTATTATTTATAAATTTACGTATATTATATCTATCTATGATATGATAATGTCATGCTTTTCTTAAAATGTGAAATGATTTTGATACATTCTTTTTCTTCCCAGAAGAAAAATGATCAAAGACTTTAAACATTGACTAATTGACTTTGGACTCCATTAAAAACAAGCTGATGACAGATTGATAGCAAAATCTTAACAAGACGATATGAAATACTGTTTCCTGTATGAGGACAAAAGATAAATAATTAAAAAAAAAGTCATTAAAAACAAATTGAATTTTCATTTTCATCTCTACCTGTAATTTGGGATAAATTTATCCCAAATTAAACTAATTAAAATTTTTATAATTATATTAAAAATCATTTAAATAATGAAAAATATAACTTGATTTATTCATCCATTTGCTCCTTTATGAATTTCCTCTCAATTTTATCATTCTTTTCAAATAATTCAAAACATAACCAAAGTATAATTTAGGAAGAATTGTAATTAGACTAAAATAATAATTAAGGGGCTGTTTGGAACGGTTTTTATTTTATTATTTTTTAAAATAATTTTTAAAAACAACTCTAAAAAATAGTTTTATAGAACAAAAAAATAAAAAACTTGTTTAGGTAAAAATATTTTTCATCAGTTGTTTTTTATGTTTTTTAGAAAATATATGATAAAAAAAGTCAAAATACAAAAAAATTATTTTTATTTTTTTGTTTTCTAGTCATTGTTTTCAAAAACAGCTTTTATAAACAACTGATGAAAATAGTTATCCAAACAAATTTTTTTGTTCTCGCAAAACAAAAAAATAGTTTTTAAAAATCAAACCAAACAGAGCATAAGTCTTTTAAGTTCACTAATTTTAGTCCTTGAATATATTTTAGTACACAATTTAGTCTTTAAAATATTATGACTTGTTAAACATAATATAAAAACTTTTCTATCTCATTGTGACATTGGTACCCACAAAAAATTTACGATACCAAAAGAGTTATTATATTTGTACACCAATTTTTTTACATCATCTTTACACTTTCTCTCACATATATTATTTTATTATTATTTATTATCTATCATCATTATTATTTTATATTAAATGAATGGTTAAAATTTAATGGTGTATGTGGTGTAAACTTATTGAGTGTACAAGTATTAATTCTCATTTTAGATGATATTATGTATCTTGAATAATAGTATAGCAAATACAAACGTTTTAGATTCCTTGTGTCAACTAAGATATTACATGGCATACCAGACAACTTCATCATGATATTTTATACTTTAATATCTTATATTACAATATTTAAAATATCATGATACATGATATATCAATATTTCATATACCTCTTATATATATACTCTTGTGCCAGAAACCCACTAAAATTTTTGAGGGAGTATCGCATACCTCTCGTTTTTAGCCATTAAAATTTGATAGAAATACTAAATGTTGAATGATTTGTTATAATATTATTGACAATTTTAGTTAGAGTTAGAAATTAATCCCATTGACAATATCAATCTAATTCAATGTCTTTACCTTGGAGTTAATTTTGGAAAAGAAATAGATTATCTATTTTTAATTATTAAAAAATAATTAAGAAGTTTTATAAAAATTTAACATAAAATGAATAAAGCTATTAGGTGTAATAATGAAAATTTTGGATAATTTATAAAAGGTCTTATGTTCTCCATGTAGTCATTTATACCAAAAATATTAAATTAATAATTTTTTTGTAAGAAAATATTAAATTAATTGAAAATGTAGGCACAAAAGGTCTGGATATTTTTTTTGGACAAAAAAGGCCTTCATTTATTGTGTTATTTAAGTAAAAATATCGAATTATTTTGCATTTATTAAGTTTTTAAAGAGAGAAAAGTAATTTTCTAATTCAATTAAAAATGTAGAGAGTATTAACTTCTATAACACAATATAAGATTAGAAATCCCATTAGATAATCTTATATATTATATATTAATATAATAAATACATGATAATATAAAAATAACTTATAAAATATCATGTATTGTTATTCATCTCTACTTATAGGGGACACTCACCTACCTTTAATTTTTTTTTGTAGTTTTTTAATTTTTTAAAATTAATTAAATATTTTTTATATTATAAGTTTTTTTCAAAATTTTTTGAGATATTTTTATATTTTTTTAAATTACAAATAAATAATAAAAAAATTATGGATGGATAGTAATAAGAATATAAAAAAAATTCAAGAAAAATTATAAAATTATTTAAAAAATTCTGAAAATAATACCTGAAATACAAAATATTTAATTAATTTAAAAAAATTTAAAAATTTAAAAAAACCTAAAAAATTAAAAAGTAAAAATAAAAATAAAAAAGGAGGTACCCCCTAGGTTTAAAGTCATCCCTAAAGTAATTTATTGACGTGGTAACCAACCACGAGGGCTAAGTGTCCACTGTACCGTAGTTGTAGTAGCCGTTGTCGTGACATGTCCGTGAGCTCGCCACAGAATCGCAATGGATCCACGATGGCAAGCAGCTGAACTTGGTCCGATGGAGTAGCAGAGAATAACTTCTGGCGCGGTGGTCGTGAACTTGTGGAAAAAGAAATCCAACGCGCTGGTACCTAATTCATTTGAAATTTGGTAATAATAATCTTTATGCTTTTGTTTACGAATAAGATTATTTTGGATATATGTAATAGAAATAAAGAAAATGAAAATATAGAGAAAATGTTTAAAAAATAATGTTCTCTTCACTTTCTTTAGAAATATTCTCCTAACGTTGTTCCTCTTGTACGTTCTTCTTTATTGTCAAAGAGTAATAGTTCAAGTGGTACCTTACTTTTCGTACCACTAAGGGTTAGATGACGTTGCTATCTACATAAAAAAAAAACTTTTACTTCTAATTCTCATTTCTTGCACAATAATTTTTTTTTCACTTTCATAACTTTCAAACAATACAAAAATATTTGTAAGCAATCAATCTGTAATTTCTCAAGGCAAGATACGAAGAAGTTAATGAACACTGAGAGAGACAATTTGCTTGGTTAAGTAATTGCCATGCAGGTACAGCGAGCACTTTCACAAGTTATTCTTTATATATTCTGAGTACTAAGAATCAGTAACCGAGAAGGTAACGTGAGGATCAAGCCAATACTTTGAAAAATGACGGAATTTCTTTAACCTTGACTACTTTAGTTGACTTTGATTATGATCACTTTCATTAAAAATCATGACGGTGATCTCAAATGGGTAGCTCTTTCAGTGAGAATATTTCAACCATGGTCTGCTCAAGTTCAAAGCAAGCTTCAAAGATCCTGATAATCGGCTTTCCTCTTGGAAAGGCCATAATTGCTGCCAATGGGAAGGTATTGGCTGCAACAATATTACTAGAAATATTGTGAAGCTTGATCTCAAGAATCCATGCTACCCATTTGAGCCCCTAAAAAATTCTAAATCAAAGTGTTACGAGCTAGAAGCTCATGAAGTTGATCATTCTCTGTTGCAGTTGAAATACTTGAGTTATTTGGACTTGAGTGGGAATAATTTTCATGGTAGTCCAATACCAACGTTTCTTAGATCTATAAAACATCTAAGATATCTTTCTCTATCTCATTCCAATTTTGGTGGGTGGGTTCCCTACAATTTTGGAAACCTCTCAAACTTGCTCCTTCTTGCTCTCAGTTCCAATGATTTATATCTCAATGATGACATTCATTGGATTACACGGTAGATGCAACACCTTGACATGAGCTATGTTGACCTTGGGAGGAAACACAGTTTGGTCCAGGTACTTAACATGCTTCCTTCTTTGTTATGGATAGGCCTAACTTATTGTGGACCTTACAAGTTGCCCATTCCTCGCCATCCTATTAATGTCACAAATCTTGCTAGGGTTCAAGTATTTAATCATGCACTCAATAAACTTCAGACACCATTTCTGAATTCTTTTCAAAACATGACTTCTCTTAGAGTCCTTGACCTTAATTCCAACAATCTTAAATCAATGCCATTGTAGTTAGGAAACTGTAACAACCTTGTTGAGCTACAAATGAGCTACAATGCAAGGGTCCAATTCATGATGCTTTGAGAAATTTGACTTCCATTAATCTCCTTGATCTCTCATCAAACAACTTTGGTTCACCTTTGGGCCAAGATTTTGTGTCATCGATTCTAAGAAACAAATGTGATCTACGAATGTTAGAGTTGTCATTTAACAAGTTTAAAGGAGAAGCTTTGAGGGGTTATATATGAAAATGTATCCATATGTATCTGCAACAACTTAGAGGTATTGGATTTGAGTTATAATGAATTTACTGCTCATTTGCCAAGTTGGCTGGGGCAATTTGAAAAACTAAGATACCTTTATCTTAGATCAAGTTTATTCATCGGTCTCATTCCTTCTTCTCTTGAAAAATTGTCCAAGTTAGAGGAACTGGATTTGAGTTATAATAAAATTACTGATCATTTGCCAAGTTGGCTGGGGAAATTTGAAAAACTAAAAGTTCTTCATCTTGGCTCAAATTCATTCATTGGTCCCAATATTCCTTCTTTTGGAAAATTGTCTAACTTGAGCTCACTACAGCTTGAAAACAATCTTTTCAATGGGACTATCCGAGATAGTTTTGGACAGCTTGTGAATTTGGGAGATTTAATGCTTCATGGAAACAATTTGGATGGGGAACTTCCTGACAGCATTGGACAATTAGTGAACCTAACTTACTTGGATCTTCATCTAATCCTTGTCATGGTATTATACCTAGGAGTCTTGAACTGCTTGTAAAGCTGGAATTCCCTACCCTTTTAGATAATCATTTTAGTGGCGTCATTCCTCAAAGTCTTGGTCAATTTGTAAATCTACAAACACTTGATCTTTCAAGAAATAACTTACAAGGGAATAGTTTTGGTTATGTTGAAGTTCTAGATCTCTCTTCCAACTCTTTGAAAGGACCAATTTATGAAGTAAAACAGTGGTCTCAGAGTTTCTCCTACTTGAACCTATGCAATAACCATATCACTGGACAACTCCCTGAAAACATTGGTGACATAATTTCCAATTTGATGACATTGGATCTTGAGAATAACCTTATAAATGGTTCAATTTCAAACTCATTGTGCAAAATAGAGACCTTGTATAATCTTGATCTTTCAAAGAACAAGTTATCTGGTGAAATTCCTGATTGCTGGAGGGACACTTATGAAAGTTGGGGAGAGATAAATTTGTCATCCAACAAGTTAACAGGTGTTATTCCAAGCTCTTTTGTAAATCTTGGCTCATCGTTATCATTGCATTTGAATAATAATAGTCTTCAAGTGGAGCTTCCATTGTCCATGAAAAGTTTAAAGAGATTACTAATTTTGGACCTTGGTGAGAATCAATTGTCTGGAACTGTACCCTCATGGACAAGTGATACTTTCCCTTGTTACAGATTTTAAAACTAAGGCAAAACAATTTCAATGGTACCAGTCCTTCACAGCTGTGTCAACTTTCTACTTTGAAAATCTTAGACGTTGGGAAAAACAATTTAGTGGGTCCACTCCCTGATTGTATTGGCAATATAAAAGGAATGATTTTTGAAAATTCCTCAAATGATACAAACATGTCACCAAATGTAGTAGTGAATGCGGCAGAGGATCCCGGTAGTTCACATTGGCCTCGTGAGGATGTTAAGGAAGTAATGAAAGGAATAGAAAGTGATTACACTAAAAATTTGAAGTTTTTAGGCAACATAGACTTGTCAAATAACAATTTGGTTGGATCAATTCCTAAAAACAAAATTGTACTCACCGGATTGCAAGGCTTGAATCTATCGCACAATCATTTATCTGGAGAGATCCCTTAAGGGATAGGGGAATGAAGTCACTAAAATCCATAGACATTTCCCATAACCAACTATTTGGTACAATCCCAAATAGCATGTCCAAATTAACATGGCTGAGCCTCATGAACTTGTCCTACAACAACCTGTAAGGACCAATTCCAAGACAAAATTAGCTAGCTTTTATCTCTTGATGATCCATCTTTTTACATTGGCAACCCATATCTATGTGGAGACCCACTGCCTAATAAGTGCCTTGGTGATGAGATTGATCACAGTCATGATAGCAATGGTAATGAAGATGAAGATGGCAGAGATGATTCAGAAAAGGTTTGGTTTTACTTTGTCACAGCTCTTGGCTTTGCAACAGTGTTTTGGAGTGTTATTGGAGTTTTATTCTTTAAGAAGAGTTGGAGGCATGCATACTTCAGACGGGTGGAAAAGGTTGGGGACAAGATATATGTTTCAATTGCAATAAAGGTAGCAAGAATAAAGAAGAGGATTGAAGGAAACTTGGTTGATGAATGACTCATTTCACATCTATGTCACAAATAATAGCATTCTATATTTCTGTGTTTCTTAATGTTTGAAGTTTGTTTTCTTAACTCAAAAGTTGATCCATCTCTATGTATCCAGTGTTTATTTCATGTGTTGTTACCTTGAATAAAAGTTCTTCTTTATTATATCCTTGCTTTGTTTCCTTTCATCTATACAATACTTGCTTTTCACTTATTTTTAAATTTTTTATCCCTCTTCATTTATCCCTCTTCATATGAAATTTTGAGTGAGTTACACAAACTTCTTGCAAAGTTAGAAAGTTAGTTCCCTACCCCTCTAGTTTCATCATTTCTCCTGGAAAAAAAAATTCAGCAAAAGGACAAGAACCTTTGCTGATAGTGTGATTTCACTTATGGAGAATGTTGCGCCGGGGAAGTTATGTGTCTTGAAAAAAAAAAGAAAAGAACAAAATATAAGACAAAATTTTTTCAAACTTCAGCTAAGGTATTTGTATAATTTGAAACCAGAGAAGTTTAGAGTGTAGGTTATACTAAACCTTACAAGAGATCAATGTAATTTGCTCTAAATGTTTTCTTTTCCTACTGTCAAATCTAATGGTTCCTCAAATTTAACCTGAAATTTTTACTAGCCCTATATGCAAATATTTACTTGTAGTTCTCCTAAATTTTGTAAATTTCTCTGACCTTCTTAGAAACGTAATCCCAAAAAAGGTTATTTGATTGCCCAAACTTGAGATAACAGAAGATTGTCACAGTGACCCTTTTAATTTTTCATTACATTAGATATTAGACCTAGGGTTTCTGTCTAAATGCCCACCCAGCATAATTAATGCTAATCTAATGAGTAAAGGTTGTTTTTCAACAGAGTAATTACCTAAGTAGGTCATCCTAGTTCAATGAAAAAAAAAATTAATCGTAATTGCCGTAATTCTGTAAACATCATATAGATAGTATTTTTTTTCTTTGATATTGTATTTAAGGCTAGCTTATGAGCACCTTAATTAATTCACCTTCCTAGTCTGGTCAAAGGCAAGTCATCCATTTCAAAATTAAGAGATCCAGAAGAAAATTCCTTCAATTATTGGAACTTTATATCAATATAATTAACTAACATTAAAATTCATGGACTGAAATTCAAGCAGGAACTACTAGCTAGTAGATACAGGAATCACAATATCTATCTAGGAACTTTGCTTATCTTGGTTTTTAGTATTGATGAGAATATCAAATACCAAACTGGTTTTTTGGTTCTACACTTGATTACGGTATTTACTGAGCAGAACCCCGTTGGTTACTTGTTTCAGCCCCATCAACCTTTTTGTACACAAAACTCTTAGCAAGCCACACATAAACACACAAATTCAGAGCAC
>JASKGM010006502.1:0-11003 GCA_034509205.1 Ceratonia siliqua
CACTTATACACTTTTTTTTTACAGCACTTTATATTTTCATTTTTAATTATATATTAATATATTATAAAATAATAATAATGATAGATAATAGATAATAATAAAATAATATATGTAAAGAGAAGTGTAAGAATAATATAAAAAAAATAATATACAAATAATATTATTCCTTTTGATAAATACTTATCTCCTCTCTTTAATAATTCTGTAAGTATTGTGTTTCCACCATTCAATAACTCATGATAAGCATTTAGTAAACTATATTTTACATTTTTATGTTAGCAAGTCAATTAATATATATATATATATATATATATATATATATATATATATATAAAATTGATTACTATGTTCTATTGTATGAATTGTTTCTCATAATGATTATGGTAAAGCTTAAGTGGTATGAAATTTGTGAAAGTGATTTTGAATTGTATTATGGGATCTATAGTAGAATGGTGGTAAAACCAGTAGGTGCACCTAGGTCACAACCTTTATCAGTTGAGGGCAGTTCCTGATAAAAGGGTACTTCTGTCAGTGAGTGCAGTTCCTGGCAAAAGATTGAGTTTTATTATGAATGGTTTCCTCCGGATGAGAATGCTCCAGAAGGAAACAGAAAATTTAGTATTTTCCTTCGGTGAGTGTAGTTCTCAAAGGTGAGGATTGGGTTACCCTCCAGTTGAGTTTTATCTTCTGGAGCGAGAATATTATTTTCTCAGTTTGGGTTCTCCCTTTAAACTGTTATGGATCCTAGAAAATTTATGATTTTCCTTATTGAAGTATTTTCTGGACAAAACCACTCTTTGGATTTCATATTATTAAATATTATTGTAATAAGATTATGAAAAATAAATTATTTTGCTTCCCAAATGTAAGGTGCATTAAGTGCATATTATATTGAAATTATTTCTTTAAGTACTGAAATGAGGTTTGCACATGGTTTAATTGGTAATGCGCTTTACACCTGGGAGTTCATGTATTCCATTCATTGAGTCGGTGGACTTACCCCTCAAATTTTAACATTTTTCAGATCAGGTTACTGGTAATTTTCTTTTGGCTCCGTCTGCTCCCTTTGAGCCCACAGATTGAATTAGTAGGCGCAACTCTAAGTAAAAGTGGAGTAATTTAGTGAATAGTAGATATTATTGGATAGGTTGAATTCTTTTGCTTTTCTGAATAGTGGTCCTGGTATGTAAATGATAATTGCATAGTATATATGTAGTTAATAGATACAATCTATGTTGGACCACTTTTATTATTTTCTGTTTAAGCCACTCAGACTTCTGATTAATGGTGGACCTGTCCACCTTATTTTTGAACAGATTTGTACCCTGGGATAGTCCATATTTCAGGGAAAACTCTGTCGAAATTTTTGTTAAATTATTGACTTAGAAATTTTTATGAAGGTATATTTAACTTTTATTATTTCTTTAAAGTTGAGTGTTAATGATATTAATTGCATGAGTATTTTAGGCTTATAGGTAATTACCTGAAGAGTAATTTTCTACGTGGATCACGTGCTCTAAAGTGGGGCATGACATTACCCATAAGCAAGCTAAACAGGACAGCACAGAATTGATTAATGCAAGGCAAAATGACCATGCTAATCTAGAGCTAATACCACCAAAGCCCCCCTGTTAGACTAACCAAATTAACCCCACCAGCTAACATAACATGCCACCAAAGTTAGCATCAAAATAGGGCAAGGCACACAGAACCCACAATATCTGACTTTCACGCAATTGGGAATTACGAGAAATCACAAATAGAGCAACCATAACAGAAGATTAAGGGAGAAACCACCAGAATCATAATTCATTTTTTGAAGCAACAAATTAGGGATAATCAGCTAGAATCATATTTCAAAGAAAATATATCATAAACTAACCAACAGGTAAATTTTCCAGCCAATAAATTCAGTCACCAGTAAAACTATTTTCAAAAGAGATAGAATTACAAAATCACTGCCCTAAGGTACAGGAGGCCACCCCTCAGCCTAAATATCAGCAGCCAACATACCTCTTTGTATGATTCAAAGCAAAGAAAAATACTATTCTTCTCGTTCGCGAGCTTTAGAAACACTTCCTTAGGTCTTCAATTTCCCCTGAATTTCCAGCCTTCTCCCTTTTTGATTTTACTTCTCCTTTTCTTCATCCTTCAGAGCCTTCTGGAAATTGCTCTTTTGCAGTGGATCCCCCCCGTTTTTGTTTCGTCATCCGTCTCCTCTGCTCTCGGTTTTCTACTTTCTTGTAGTTAGAGAAATCCCTCCTGCTGCCGTATACTCCACGATGGCATGAGGGTGAGGGATTTCAGGGAATGGGCATTTCAAATAGAGTGCATAATCGCTTGGAGAGAAAGGGAAAGATGAATGTACCGGGGTGTAGAGGTGAGATTGGGTGAACAGAAGATAGGTATAGGTATTTGCAGAGGGATTGCATGAAGAGTGGGTTGGCGTCGAGAAAGGGAAAGGGAGCTAGTAGGAAATGGCGTGGTGCTGCCTGGTTCAGAGAGAAATGAAATGATAGATGTAGGTGTGCAAAGGCTGGCGTGGAGAGAAATGGAAGTGGTTTGCAGAGACTAGGTTGTGTATGGCGTGAATCAGAAGTGAAATGGGACAGAGTATGGGTATACAGGGTTTGCGAGTTGTGGGCTTGGACTGGCTATGGTGCAGGTGGACCGGGTATAGTTCTTGGGCTGGTGGGATTGGGCTTGATCCAGATTTGGCTAGGCTGAGAGGTTGGAACTGGGTGCTGGGCTTTTTTTTGTTTTGTTTTAATTTCTTTTTTGTTTGTTTGTTTTAATTAATGATAATAATTTTTTTTATTTTTTCACTTTTCTTATCTATCATTTTTCTTTTTGTGCTTAGACAAAATCCAGTATTTACACCTGCCGTTTTGGCGGGTTGGGAAAATTATGGCTATTAGGGCGGGTAAACTCACCTTTAGGCAAGGCAGGGTGGGTAAAATTTAATTATGATATTTCTTTTTGTAGCAAATAAGGTTTATTAATAGACATTTATTAATTATGATAATTTTTATTTGAATTGAAATAATTTATAAAAAATTTATTTTTATTAATATAATTAGATAAGATTCAGAGAAAATTATTGATACAAAAATAATATAAAAAATACAATAAAATTATAGCCATTAGTTAGATGTGGAAGTATGAGGTCCATTAGTTATATATAATGTTACACATTAGAAAATTACCAAATTAATAACAGCCAATTAGAAAAAATGAAGAAGAAGGAAAAAAAAGAAAAAGAGAAGAAGATTATGTGCTAATTTGTCATTATCGTAGCAGGCATATGAAATTTTCAGTAATATTTATTGAGTTTGGTTAAGTGTCAAAATAATATACATATAAAGTACCAAATTAATAATAGTCAATTAACATATAAATTTTTTAACTAAGATTTATTTAGTTTATATAAGATTTATTGAATTCAATATTAAGAAATTTTATAAGCATTTATTTGTAATGATATATTTATAAAGACAAATAATTAATACTATAATTATATTATTATAGGTAGGAAGATAAGAGATTAAATTATTAGAAAGAAAATAGATTGGTTTTGAACTTTTGGTTTAAGAAAAATTATATAAAACTATGCAGAGTAAAAAAAAAAAAAAAAAAAAAAAGAGGCGAGCTATCCTGTCCCTAACCCGCCCTACCTTAGCCTGCCATCCAAGCGGGGCGGGCGGGCAGGCTAAGAAAATTAAACCCATCCAGCCCTATTTATAGGGTTAGGTGGGCTGGCCCGATGGGTTAGGCATTTTTTGATAGTCTTAGGGAAAATGGCAACTCAACCTACCTCATTTACATGGTGGGCTGGGCCAACCTAATGGGTCTAACCTGTTTTAACAACCCTATTTAAATGGCACCAAAAGAGAATTTTAAGGAATTAGGGTATTGTGTGGGAATATAGTGCTTCGATGATATTTCTAAATAATTTTTCCTAAATTTTTAAATGAAAATTTTTTGATATAATAATATAAATATGTAATGTCAAGATTGTTTTTTAATTTTTTATTGGATGATAATATATAGTTGGCAGTTGCACATCAAGTGTTAAATTTTAATTATGTGCAATTAGTTTCATAAACATATAACTAAATTCAAAATACAATAAATTATAAATTAAAAAATATATATAACATAATAATTATACTAAAATAAAGTATTAAAATATAATATAAGATTTTAAATTAGCGTTTGTTAAGTAGAAATTGTAAATTTCTTAAGTGATATATGGAAAAAAATTAATATTTTTATCTTGTTTATGACATACAAATGCAACACATAAATCTTAAAATAATTATATATTTTATGCTCATATACCATATAAAGAGGATTTTAAGTTTTAATATCACCAAAGTGTTAAAAGAAACAGGTAGCCCACACTGACTCATGGTTTAAACGGACTAGGCTTGCCTTCAAATAAGCTAAACTATGGCTAATCTACTTGGGCAGGCTAAACAAGTCGACTCGGGAGTTATGGTCCATTTTGTAGTATTGTAATAAATTTTAGGCCCATTTGAGTGAGCACGATGAGAATAAGAATGGGTTGAAAATGGTGTGACGGCGTGGGTTTATGACCTGCGAAAGGACGAGTGGGTTGAGTTGAGCACGATGAGTCAAGAACGAGACAAGTGCAAAAGAAAGGCGGTGGGGGGAAGGGTTCTGGTGAGCGGGCACGCAACGGAGAGGAAGGGGATGTTGAGGGGACGGTGGATGCGTATGAGTTCGGGTTGGGTGAATGGAGAAGGGTGGAAGGGGTGCAGGAGGCGGGTCGGTGCCCGAGGTTATGTGTTGGGATTGAGAATGATGGGAAATTGGTGAGTTGAGGGGAGTTGGAATCGGGGGTCTAAGTTGGGTAATGTAGGGATAATGTTAGGGTCACGGACAATGGTGAATGGTAAGCTTATTTAAAACCCACACCAACCCGACCAAACCGATTAACCCAAACCAAACCGATGAATTAGGTTAGGTTGAGTTGGAATTTTTTAGCAATATTAAGTTGGGTTGGGTTTGGGTCAGTAAAAATAATAAACTAATAAAACCCAACCCAATTATTTATATTATTTTTAAATAAATATATTATATGTGAAATATATAACGTAAAATTAGAATTTGAAAGTTGAAACATCATTTCCTTTAATAAATTTCTCCTTAGATACCCAAATCATCCTGCCTTGGAGCACGCTTAAAATCAATGCAACCTAAACTGATTCGTTTTCCTTCTCACATAGAGACTTAGTAAGCACTTCGACACCAAGTTACCAGCTGAATCTCTCTTACCAACTGAGTACTTTACAACTCAAACAAACCCAACCTAAACCAATTGTTCATGGGTTGGTTTGATCGGGTCATAAGTCTTGTGATTTGGGTTGATTTGGGTTGTAGAGTACCCCTCCTTTTCAAAATAATAGTAGTTTTAAGAATTTTAATTTGTTTCAAATTATTTGTCATTTTACATTACCAATGAAGTATTAATTACAATTTTTTCAATTTTATCCTTATTTGTTATAAAGTGTCAAGACTTTAAATTGATTTTAATAAGGGTAATTTAGTCTAATATAATTTTTTTGTTATAATTGAGGCTATTTAATAATTTTTTTTAATCTTTGTGCCATTACCTAAAATGTCAAATAAAATAAAATGAAAGAAATATAAAAAAAATTTTAAATTGAATTTAGATTGAATCTAAACCCAAATTAACCTAACTCATGAACAATGGATCAGAGTACCAAGGGGGAGCGCAAGGATTCCTTTTTCAGGAAGGGCAAAACTATAAATAGAACATAATCAGCATACCTGATGATTTTTCTGATTTTGTCCAATTAGCGTGCTGTGTTGAAATCTAGTGATTATGAATTGAGAAGTGCATAATGCTTTTTTGGTACTTTGATGTTGAAATTTGGTTAATTAAGAGCTAGAATTGAATGCCTACCCCTTTGATAATTAGGGGACTATCCTACCGTCCCCGCTTTTTTCTTTTTATGTTTTCATTTTTGTTTTCTTGTTATTCTAGCATAAGGACAAGGAAGTGGGAATTATATAGGGAGGGCGTCAATTTGTCACATTGTTTCATTCACCACCATGGCTAATTAATTTGCAGTAGTTGATTTGTTGAACTTTAGAGTGCATAATGCTTTTTTGGTAATTTGATATTTAAATTTGGTACTTTGATGTTGAAATTTGGCTATAATTGATATTAACAATAACAAATCATGTGGGGAGTGAACTTTCTAAGCTATTCTAGAGTATTCGTATTCTAGAGTAGCTTTTTTATTATTTTTATTTTTCATTTTAAGAAACAATTTAAAAGAATATATAATAAAAAGTAAAAAAAAATCATTTTTATTTTTTTTTTGTTTTTTCTACTTTGTATTTTAAATTATTTTTTAATACTTATCTTTTGAAAAAATTTTGAATTTTTTTCGAGTTTCTTCAAAAAAATTTTAAAATCTTTTAAAATATTTTTTAAAATAAAAATTATAAAAAAATTTTAAAATTATAAAACAAAATTTTAAAAAAATAAAAAACCTACTTGAGTAGAAATACTCCAAGTAGCTTAGATGTCACCTTAAATATATTCTACATATGGAGTTGAATATTTTTCTCCATTTACATTTTAAAAGAGTTTTAAATTAAGTTAATATTTTTAAAATAAAAGAAATGACATGTAATTCAAGTATTTATTAGGAGATGAGAAAATATTTTATTTTCATTTTATCTAAAAATAAGAAAAAGAAAAAGAAGATTAATAAGAGGTGAAGAGAAGAGAGGTTATAGAACTGGAAAGAAAGGGCGTAATGCAATATTTGTTGTCTTTGTCAAGAGCATGTGAGTTTTGTTGTTTCTACTAAAACAAACAAGCATCACATGAAATTCAAATTGCCTATAATAATATTCTTCCCACTACAAAATTAATTAACTTTGTTTTTTAATATAAACTTGTTGGCTATAAATAGGATGACAACGACAAGTAATGGCTTGATCACTTTAATTTCCAAATTTAGGAAAATTATATTATACAAGTTGGCTGTCGATAATGGTGGTGGTAACTGGTAAACCATGTGTCTTTTTGAATTTGAGTTTATCTATCTCAATAGTATGATAGCTAATTGAATCACATGTCACAATCATAGTTCAGGGAAAAACAAAAATACGATTGTAACACAGAACCGAGTATTACGACATTTACAAATTAGCGCTAAAATATTTATTTTATTTGTATATAAATTAAAATCTAATTTTATTTACATGTAAATAACATTAATTTTTAAATGTTGTAGCATTGGATTCATGTTAAGGTAATATTGCAATTTTTTCCCATAATTCATGCCCTGATTTATGTTATTTACTCATCTCATAATAATGGATCGAGATCCCATCATTTTCCCATAAGAAAAGAATGGATTATTTTCTCTTGATCTTGCCCATCCAAGCAAGATCAAGCCACATCAGCATCCTAAATAAATAAATAAATCTTTGTTTTTTCTCTCCTCTCTCTTCCATTTACAGTCTGAAACAAACAAACCCAGAGATAAACAAGGAAGTGAGTACGAGAAAGCGCTCTTTGCTTTTTTGTGACACCACCCACTACGTACTAGTATTTTGCAATCACATCCTCCTCCTCCTTTTTGTTTCTTCCTTCCAATAACACTTCTTTTTCTTTTCCTTTTTTTTTTTTGGTGGGTTATTTTCGATTCCTTCGCACCAAAGTGAAGCTATTGCAAGGTTGCTCATTTCCTTTACGCGAAAATTAGCTTCCTTTTCTTGGTTTTCTTGCTTACCAAAAAGGGCACACCTCTGTTTTGTTGCACTACTTGTGATCCAAAAGAGATTTGATCATTTGAATGTGAAGATTCGAGCGCTTGGGGATAGAGATTTTGAATCGTAGATTTTCAACAGTACTATTTAGCCTTTGAATGTATGAATATTATAATTGTGGCCCAAATGACACAGTTGATTTATTAAAATTATGTAATAAGGTATATTAATATATTCTAGTAATTTTATAGGCCAAAGAGAAGTGTTTTTCTTATTGGGCTATACTTTAATGGAAAGTGGGCTTTTAGGGTTATAAAGAAATCTAATCCTCTCTCTACCTTATATATATATATGTATTAGCCTCCATCACTTTGACATGCTGAAAGAAAAGGGTTAGAGTAATTTTATTTCAACATCCATTTTGACCTACACCTTCCACACCTCAGTATTTTATTAATTTTTCATCTGACGTGGCGCCCAACTTATTTCAGACAAACAACACTACTTTCCCAAATTTTAGACAACACTTTCGTGTAGCTTCCCCCCAAAATTTCAGACCCACGCACTTTCCCTCCCGCTTGAAGCTCTATGCCCATGAATAGAACACCTCCAAGCACCATTGTTCTTCACCAAGCGCCACCGTTGAGCCGGTCCTGGCCCACCGTCATTCAAACCTACACTAGCTCCTCCACGATATGATTCTCACCTTTGCACAGGGAGTTAGCACATCTTCTTCACCCAAACTTGAAGCTCCATGCCACGAACGGAGCACCTCAGCGCATGACCAAGCACCATTGTTCTTCACCCAGTGCTGCCTTTGAGCCCGTCCTGACCCACCGTCGTTCAAACCCATGGTAGCTCTTCCACGACGTGGTTCTCACCTTTGCACAGGGAGCTAGTACAGGTTAGGAAAATTTCTTCTTCCTTCATATGATTTTGAGCTTCAAGTTAGGGGATTGTTGTCCCTTTGTTTGTTTTGGGATGTTAAAGCATATAAACTTAAATTCTTGCACTTTCTCTCCAATATTCTTTTCAGTTCTCACCTTATCTTCTATATTCCTGTGCCTCTCCAATAAAGGTTTGAACTTTGAGTTTAGTTTCATAGTTCTAGTGTAAACTGTGATTTGTGGTAATGGAGATAAGGATAATTAGATTCATTACTTTCTCTCCAATATGAGCTTATTTACAATTTTTCTGATCCTTATGACTAAGTATTTATGTTAATTCTTGGGTTAAATTGAGTATTTTTTTATGCTACATATACATATTTTAGATTATCTACTTCATGACAAGTAACCGTTGAAGATATTTAGTCTTATATATAAAGGGACTGGTTTGCTCTTTTGAACTAATATATACTTTATTCTCTGTTTTTTCCTCCGTTGTTTTAGAATAATTCTAGATCCTCATGCTTTGTCTTTCTACTATCTCTTAATAATTTTTTTATATAAAAAAAGCCATGGATAGTCTTGTTGTGAACTTTGATATTTCTTCAAACAAATGGGTATTTGTCACACCCCAATTTCTGGTACGTGACTGGCGCAGGAAACCACAATAAAGTAGTACCTTACAAGCTTAGACTTAGAACCATGCACCTAATGATCAAAAGTAAAATCAAATGGACTCCAAGAGTTCAATACTTCTCCTAACTCATACAAAACTTAACCAAATTTTGGCAGCATATCCCTAGAAATATGGACATTTCCAAGATACAACAACATCAATAAAAGGGTGGATAGACCCATGTCACAACGTGACGGCCGATAAAAAGTCATCATTTTATGACTTTTTGGGTGCATAAGGGAAAACGCAGAGAAAATTTAGAGTCGCCACTAATTAATTAGAAGGATAATTAGGATCCTTAAAAAAAGAAAGGAAAATTGGCCCTTGAAACCAGAGGAAGGGTTCGGGCGTCTAATTACGTGTGGGGAAGGTGTTAGGCACCCCACAACATCCATCCCTAAGAATGGTTACCCTAAATTGTCTGTGCTTAAAATTTTAATGTGTTTTAATTACCCCTTTTTATTAATAAAATAATGGATAAAGATGAAAAATAAATAACTAGACCTGCCTTACTAAGTAAGTGCCTACGTACCCCGAAAGGGATCAAGGTCAACGTAGTTCGGAATAGTTTGATTAAACTGAAAATAATATTAAGACATTTAGGAGAAATCAAATTTTCACTTGAAGTCCAGACAGAGAATCACAGCATTGGAGAGAACGTGCCTCCACTAAATGCCCGTAAGAATTGGGACTTTGGGAAAATGAAATTCCACTGAAAGTCCTAAAAATTGAACTTCGGAGAAGATAAACTTCTACTAAAAATCCTTTAAATGTTAAGTTTTCGGGCAAGATTGAAATTTATAAAAGTAATGGAGCGAAAAAGAGATTTGAGTGAAATGGGGGCCGAAGTGTGATTTTAGAAAATTAAGGGGCTAAGATGTAATTCTTAAAACATAAGAGCTGAAGAATAATTTTTGAAAGTATAGGGATCAAACTGTAATCTTTGAAAATATGAGAATTCAAATAGAAATTTTGAAAATATTGGAACAAGAATGCCATTTCTAACATATTAGAGCTAAAACGAAATTATTAAGGTACCTTAGTTAAAAATCTCATTTAATTATAAACACTGAATTTTACTTTAAGTCCTATTCTTGAAAACATTTGATTGGACCCTTGGAGTCATTTAGGAAAAATGAGGCCTTGAACCCTTTTAAAACTAACTCAATTGGGCTTTTTAATTCTTATAAAGTTTATTTTCACAAGACTTTCATTTTGGCATGATTTGGGCATTGGACCCATTTTCACCATACTACCCTTTAGATTGAAAAAACCACACTTTACCATTAGATGAATCAAAATACTTAATAGGCCCAATATCATCATTTCAATTAACTACCTATAACCTCAATTTATACATAGACAAAATCCCAGAATACATTCCATCTATATCTTGATTCAAAAACATATAAACTACCAATTGTCCAAAATTTCTCCTTTCCAGCATAGCATTTGTTTATACCATAGAAAATCAACCCATTGCCATGAACCATCAGAAAGCAAGCAAGCTGTCTGAAACCATAATTATTGTAAACACTGAATTTTGTCCAGGCATCAAAAATAATAATAATAATAATAAAATATATATATATGTATACATTAATAATAAAATATTAATAAAAATAAAAATAGAAAATAATAAAAATAGAAAATAATAAAAA
>JASKGM010006504.1:0-11000 GCA_034509205.1 Ceratonia siliqua
ACTCATTATTTAAGAATGTGCTGGCAAGCTATGCAAGGCAATAATAATCATAATATTCTTGAGTTCCTTGTGTAACAGATTCAGTACTATCGGAAACTGGAAGAGAAGGGGAGAAGTCGAAGAGTTAGTTTTTTTGTTTCATGATTTCATATTTCTCTTCTGCTATTGTTTCGAAAATAAATTCTCTTCTTCCTTCTCGGTCTTTTTCTGCCATTTATAGCTGAACAATAGCATGATCTGTCATGCTGAAGTGATCGCAATGGCGTGAAGAAGAGGAGATTCCGAGAGTGGGTACCAAGATTGCGTGAAGAAGAGCTATATTTGTTGAAACCAGCAATTGCAGCATTAGTGGAATGGTGAAAAACGTCAGAGCGTGGGAGTGGCTAGATGAATATGCAGAGGAGGAAGGTGTTGCGTGATGGGTGGTTGTGCAGAGGTGGGTTGATGTGGCGTCTGAAGATGTAGGATGGATAGCGTGTTGCAGATGCAGAATGATCGAGGATGGGTTTAGGCAGAGTAGTTGGCAAATGTGCGTGACAGCCAAATGAAGAAGGAAATGGGTATAGGCATCCGGGTTTGGTCCATCAGGTGTGCATCCGGGTTTGGGCTTCTGGCTTGGACTAGAAGGATATTGAGCTTGGTATGGGCCGGAGGAATTGGGTTGTGGGACTTTAAAGAAATGGGCTCATTTCTTAATTCTTGTCTAAAAATTAAGTAATAAGATAAAATAAAGAAATAAAATAAAATAAAAATAAATAAATAAAAATATAAAAAAAATGAATAAAAATTGGTGTTTACAATAACAGTTTTCTGTTACCTATTTCATGATATAAGACGGCCGTCTTAGTCTCTTTGTGGTCCTCTGCTAGTGGCTATATTAGAGAGATTTCTTTGCTTACTTAATATTCGGCTCTTATACTTCTTTCTTTTTCTTCCCAAATAAAACTTCTTCTATCCAAAAATAAAATGAAATAAAATCTGGAACAAAATTTAAAGCAGAGGGTACTGGCCATTCCACTGCATACACATAAAAAGAAATGACGGGGGAGGAGCATAAGAGTTAAAGGAATATTGTGCATAACAATCACGCGCAACAAGTATCATGATTTAATGCTAGCAATCACAAGAAAGTTATGAGCGACAGTAAAAGTCAAGTGATTAATGCAGATTGTTATCTCTTCTGCAATGGGATGGATGTACTTGAAAACATATCTGAAATTTTACATGGGATTAAATATTAGCAAAAGAAAATAAAATGCCCTGATAAAGATGTTTGGAAAAATAAAGGGTGATGAGACCAAACTTTTGATTCTGATATTTTCAGAAATAAGCTTGTAGAACAAGAAACATTATTGATCACTATTTAAGTAATCAAATTACCATAAGTTGCTTGTAGCATGTAAAAGTAATATTATGTGCCTCTTACCCATCCAACAAGGCTTTTCTGTCCTGATATTTTGTCCGTAGCCCTCTGACCAGTAATCAGCTCTAAAAGGACCACACCAAAGGAGTATACATCTGCCTTAATTGATAGTTTCCCACTGTCCAGATGCTCTGGTGCTGCGTATCCAGAATTCCCTAAGTTTTTATCTTTGTAGGACTTATTCAGCTCATGTTTTGTTTTCCCAAAGCTAAAATCTCCAAGCTAAAGATATGTTTATTATTGAGTATAAAAGTTAGTTTCTTAAGATGACAAAACATATATTTAGATTGAAACCTAGACAGATAGGAATAGCTTGGCTTCACAGCTATCAAGGTTCAAGACTACATACCAGTGGTTCAAAGTCATGGTTTAGAAGAATGTTGCTTGGTTTTATACTTCCATGAATTATGTTATTCTCATGTAGATACTTTAAACCTCTGGACACACCTACTGCAACTCTTACCCTTTCTTCCCAGCTCAATGGTCTGCAACTTTCCTCTGCACGATGTAGTGAGTTCCTTTAGCATTACCTTCAAATCTTCACCGAAATTCCCCGAATAAAGTTCTAAAGTTCTTTATTTGAAGATATTAAATTCTACATGTACCATTGAATAATAAGTCTTACTTGATAGGTATTTGTCAAGTGAACCATTGCATGCATACTCATATACAGTCAGCAGTTTACTTCCTTCTATAGATGAACCCAACAGCATGGTGACATTCTTGTGTCTGGCTTTGAGGATTAATTGCACTTGGGACTTCATGTTTTTCTCTATTTGAGAATCGGTGAGTTGATGCTGCTTAACTACTATTTTCAGCTCACCTTCTAGCTGGCCTATGAAAATAGATCCATATCCTCCTTCAGAGAGAGAGTTCTTCTCTGAAAATCCATCTGTGGCAACTTGAAGTTCTTTATAGGTGAAGTCCTTCTCCCATCCAATATTTGACCGTCTATTTTTGGACACGGAGCAGATACAGCATTTTGAATTTCCAAAAATGCTTTTCCCTTGCTTTCCATCCCTAATATTCTCATGGGAGATGCTCAGTTTCTGATCCTGGCTCAGTAGATCAGAGTTTATTTGACCTATCATTTGGTTACTTTTTTCTGCATGCCTGAAGTCCTGCCGGTCATCATGGATGCTGTTCCATGGCTCTTTTTCACCCGTTCTCAGTTGATCAGGTTTTGTTTGACCTGTTGTTTGATTACTGCTAATAGCAAGTGTTGAGTCCTCCTTCATATGGGGACTGATTTGTATCTTTTCTTGTTCTAGGAAGAAACATGCAAAGAAATCCAGGTAGAGTTAAGCCAACCTACCTAATATTATGTTTACTATAAAAATGAAAATAATTTATATTGAAGATTGAAATTATTAAAAATGAAAATAAAAAAGGTCAGAAGTTGATATTATGACTAGTTTGGGATGAAATTTAGTGCTAAAAGTGTTTTGGTACTTACTCTTGGGGAAACCTTCCATGCTGAAGGTATCATCATCTTCTGGATATCCATCATTTATCTCTGTGGGAAGTTCTGGCTGTCCTCTCAAATGTTCAATCCTATTGTTACGTTTCAATCTTGATATACCACAAGAAAGCTTCTGGAGAAAATACTCTGTATCTTTCTTCATTTGTCTGTGACCCAGGTGCCTTTTATATCAATACGATGTTGTATTTGGATAATTCACATAAAAAAAGGTGTTTGGATTTGACATTTTCATTAAATCTCTTGTTATCTTAATTCAATATATCATATTTTTGACGTAGATTTCAGGAGAAACATGTTTTAAGTTAACCATTTTAGAGTTATTTCATATTTATGATTTAAGAATGCACCAACACATGCATGGATTTAAATAAAATAAAACACATGTATCATTTTCAAGTTTGATCTTAGTTATATGAAAAGCTTAAATACAAAAAAATATCACCTCACAACTTATCCATTCCTCTTTTCTCTATTAATCTTTCGTCTTGTGTTCAAAGCTGGCTTCACCAAAATCCTGTAAATCTAAGTTATAGTCCTCAACTCAAGCTGTGAATTATTTAGACAGAGAGTTATCCAAATATTGTCTAGGCCTAACATGTTAGTACTTTAGCTTGAATTAGCCTGAATCAATATCTAGGAGTAACTGAGATTTGTATCAATATGCCTGACTCTGTAGTTTAGTTTTATTTTCTATTGCTCTTTTAATGTAATCAATGGAAGTGTCCAATTTTTTTATTGTAATTTCTTGTAAATCTGTATTTAGATACAGCATACTTGAATCTTAGTAAAGCCCAAATTAAGAATTCATTTCAGTAGAAAGATAAGCTTTGGATAGACATTATATGCCATGTTAGTTAGTGGAACTTGTTAGAGAATATGTTATTGTGATGGTCTTCAGATGAAGTGGTTCAGAAGAATTATATGATTCTTGCGTGGCTGAATCAATTTATTACATATTTGTTGACAGTCCACCCATGAGAGTGAAGTTAAAGCATAGCATGATGGTGCATCTTGTAGTCAAGACATGAGAAGAAGCTAAAGCTGTCCTAAAAGTTTTAAACTTCCCTTCACATGTATTGTTTTATGCTATGAATGAAAAGACTATTTCGACTGGCAATCTAGTTTCTACTTGCAGTTCCATTTTATGGCTTTGCTCTAGATATAATATACATAAAGATCATTAAGATTCAGATTATCATTTTAATTTTGCCTGACCTGTCAAGTATCACCCAAGTTGCTTTTAGGTCTTCTGCTTTCTTTAAAGCAAGCTCCTTAAGTGAAGTTCCTGTGACCAACTCTATCTTGAATTCAACCTGAAAATGTTGTGCACGATGTCATAAGCTGCATTAATAGTAAAGCATGTAACATCATAGTTTTATACTATTCTCTGACAATGATTCCCAGTTATGAATAAAACAGATGCATAGTAACGAAAAAAATGTAAATTATTGAATGATTTTCATCCATTATTGCTATAATATGATTATATGAGTACCAACATACATAGATCATTTTTTAAGTTCAGAGGTTTTGGGACCAATAAGGAGCAAAAGGTCTTTCGGCAGAGTGTTGTGTTTGCAAGCTTGTGGTGTATGTGGTTAGAACAGAATCCAGGAGTTTTTTTTATCAAAAGTTTCTTCTATTGAGTCTTCTTTGAGAAAGAATTCTTTTTTTGGGTTTCAGCGTACTGTTTTTAGGGGTGCCTCTTGTGAATTTGCAAAGGGATTGGAAAGCTCTTTTAAATTGTTTCATTCATGCTTTGGGAGGATTTCTTATTCTCCCAAGTCGTCACTAAATTTTTTTTTGACAAAAAAAATTGAGTACCACTAGATAAGGGAAAATTGTGGGACAAAAGTTCTCTAAAATCCCATTTTTTCCTCAATTATCTCTTTTAGAATCTTTCTTCATATTATGCCACAGGTAATATGTCAGGAAATTTCTGTAAGTGCTGAATTGTATTTGCTATTTGATTTTCAAGCATAGCCTATTCAATTAAATATATATTAATTAGCTGGTCATGCTTGATGCTTCCTTATGATCATAAAGCAAAATAAAGAAAAGGTTTATCAAGTACTATCAATATTACCTCCTCCGATTCATACAGTTTAGAAATCTGACCAAGCTTCTCATTGTTTTTGTACTCTTCCTTCTTCCTTGCAGCTTGTATCTCGATGATTCTCTGGTTCGCACCAACCATTGAACTGTTGTCCAATGGAGTTATGTACCCCACTACAATAGAATTTGGTGGAAAGGGAAGCAGAAAAAGTAGTTGATTAGTGAAATTAATGTGTGGTGCCAAAGGTTTCCAATGATCAACCAGTGTTACTCAACACTACACTATAACCCATATTGTTATTTCACTTTTTCACTTTTTTTTCAATTTATCCTTCAGGCAATAAACAAATATGTTATATGAGTTCCTGTAAACTTTTATACTTTCCGTGGAAGAGTACGTACTAGGAGTATAAAGCTGATACAGAACTGCAACTAGGGTTAGCTTATCTCCTCGCTTAAGTGATAAACCTTTTATGGCCCAACTAAAGACTCTTGAATTAACTTCTTTATATGCATCCTGGATCACCACCACGCTCTTTGCTTCCATTCTTTTTCAGGTTCAAGCTCTCGAACAGTGAACTTTTGGTGGTAAGACTAAGAACTTATCTGTATTACTAAGGAACAGAAACAGTGGTTCAGGGAATATAAGCATACAAGGAGCTACAAACATGGCATAGCTTATTGCCCCCAGTGGGAAATTTTGTCGAACAGAAGAACTTCATAAGAACCTTCTGTTGTCACCTCTTGGTAAAGTATGAGAAGACAGCAACTTCCCAGAGTGAACAAAGACATGGCTACATAGGACAGGTTTTTGAGGACAATGTGTGTACAAGGTGATGGTGAACATAGGACAACATCTGTCAAGGTTGATTCTTGTGCATATCGGGTATCCTAAGTAACCCTTTAGAATTTTTTACTGTCTCTTTAAATCTTGTGATTGGCTTTCATGTCTTAGCTGAAATTCTTATGGTTGTTATAATACCTAAGCTTATTATTATCCTTGATCATTATCCCTTTGTGATTATCCCAGAAACAGGACAAGAAGTTTGACGAATGTCGTTGAAAACAAAGCATTGCTTGGTTGAGTAACGAAATTACTATGCCTTTAGCCGCTGCTTTGTGGGCAGCCGCCTCAAGCCTCATGCACGATGATCTGTAGTAATGTTGCAACAGATGGCACATTTAAGTTTGAGAAGTAAAACGAATTTGTGATGGAGACGTAGCTATAGCAGACAATTACAGAATAGCACAAGGAAGAAAAGCTATGACTTAGAGTAGTACAATATTTTCTTCTTGGCATAGCTAGTACTAAAATTAACTGGACATTGTGTTAGGCAGGTAGTTGTTACCTCTTTTGTCATTCCCAATGGCCTTTTGCTTTTGTCTTTTTATCCCCCAAACAATAATGGTCTTTTGTTCCCTTGTTAGGGATGAGCATAATTAAGGTATGGGTAACGTACTATATAATTCAAGCTCATATTCATGTAAAAATATTATACTCATTCTTGTATTCATACTTATATGGTATCAAACTCAAGGTTGATTCTCATCAAATACTTGAACTTAAATGAACAAAATTTTCTATTTTTAGATTTATTTATTCAAATCTATGCATATAAAATTCAAATAAAACTCATTAATATAATTCAAATAATAAGAAAATGTCTCAAATAATTACTAATATCATCCAAGCAACAAGACAAATCTCCTATACTGAATGTTACGAGTTGGGTAAGAGTTTAGAGTAAGGTGGGTATCCTACTACCCATATATGAATCCAGGTCCACAAAGAAGTTAAAAAAGTTTCTCATATTCCAACTTATGCTCTTTATTTATATTCCGTACTCATTGGGTAGGGTAAAATGTCAAATATGGATCTCTTCAGGATTTTATTTGTTCATTTGTTTGGGCAGCCAAGATATTGCCACGTGAATGAATATATTAAAAAAAAATATTCATTTTTTTCCTATCTCTTTCCTCTCTTTTCTTTTTCGACTAACTCTTACCCTAAGCTTTCTTACATCCCCCTCTTTCTTTCCCATCGCCACCACTGTCAGTGCTAGACCACACGATCATCGGCAACTGTAGAATACCCAGACTTTTAGAAAAAATAAAACTTTGTTTGATCTTTCAGCTAGCTCCATTGGTCGTGTTTAGTGTGGAAGAAAGAAAATTCTGCAACCTTGTCTCTGATAACGGGAGAGAAAAGAGAGGAAAGAAAAGAGAAAAAAAATGAATTTTTTTTCCTTGGCTTGTACTACAGAATACCTAGATTTTTAGCAAAAACAAAACTGACTATTTGATCTTTTAGCTAGCTCCTTTGGCTATGTTCATTGTGGAAGAAAGAAAATTTTGCAACTTGTCTCTGATAGCGGGAGAGAAAAGAGAGGGAAGAGTAAGGAAAAAAATGAAGAATTTTTTTTCCTCGGCATGTACTGTGGAATACCCAGACTTTTAGCAAGAACAAAACTCATTGATCTTTTAGCTAGCTCCTTTGGCCGTGTTCATTGTGGAAGAAAGAAACTTCTGCAACTTATCTCTGATAACAAGAGAGAAAATAGAGGAATGAGAAAGGAAAAAATGGAAGAATTGTTTTTAATACATTTATCCATGTGGCAAGATCTTTGATGTCCAAACGGTAACATGATGGATGGGATCCATATCTGTAAAATGTCCATCCCCTTTTAGAACCAGACTCACACTTTGAGCCAAGCTAAAATCTGCAAGGATTTTTGTCGTAGAAGGAGTTCATCTTTGTTGGGTCTATCTATTGTATTTATCATGTCTTATGTCATAACGTAGCAGCTGATGAAAAGTCATCATTTTATGACTTTAGGCGCATAAGGGAAAACGCAAAGAAAAAATGGAATCGCCTCCAATTAATTAGAAAGATAATTGGGATCTTTAAAAAAGAAGGAAAAACTGGCCTTTTAAACAAATGAAAGGGGTCGGGAGTCTAATTACGTATGGGGAAGGTGTTAGACACTGCAAAACATCCATCCCTAAGGATAGTTACCCTTAATTGTTTGTACTTAAAAATTATAATGTATTAAGATTACCCCCTTTTTATTTAATAAGATGATAATGGACAAAGATAAATAAAAATAACTAGACATGCCTTACCAATTAAGTGCCTACATACTGTAAAAAGGATCAAGGTCAATGTAATTTAGAATATTTTGATAAATTGATTAGGTGAAAAAAAAGTTAAGACATTAGGAGAAATTAAATTTCCTCTTAAAGCTTAGAAATTAGGACATTGGAGAGGATAACCTCCACTCAAAGCCTTATGGAATTGGGACTTTGGAGAAATAAACTTCCACTAAAAGCCCCTTGAAAATTAGGACATTGAGGAGTGTATAACTCCACTAAATGCTTATGGAGATTAAGACTTTGGAGAAGGTAAACTTCCACTGAAAAACCTCTTGAAGTTTGGATTATTTGGGTAATAATGAAATTTACAAAAATAGTGGAGACCAAATGAGATTTATAAAAGTAGTAAAGCCAAAATGAGATTTATGAAAGTAGTGGGGCTAAAATGAGATTTATGGAAATATTGGGGCAAAAATAATATTTATGAAAATAGTGGGACCAAAATGAGACTTCTAAAATATTGAGATCAAAATATAATTTCTAAAAGAATTGGTGCAAAACACAATTTTTGAAAGTGTTGGGATAAAATTGCTGAAACTTTTCTTGGTCAAAACAAAATTTTTGAACAATGGTTCAAAGGAGTGTTGGACCCTTTAAAACCCACTTTGAAAATATTATTGTAATTGGGTCCTTGAAACCCCTTTTATGAAAAATCATTTAAGTAACCTTCAGAAATCTCTTAAACATGATATTGGGTCTTTATAGTCTTAAAGAAGTTCGGGCTTTTATTTTCTTAATTTTGAGAAGAACATTTCATAAACCTTTCAAGGATCCTTTGAACAATTTTGATAATCTGGGTCTTTGGGACCCTTAAACTGTTAATCGAGCCATTGGAACCCCTTTTGAGTGAAATCATTGGGCTTTTGAAACCCTATTTTGAAATTAACTCAATTGGACCCTCGAAACCCTACTTTGAAATTAACTCGATTCAATTTTTTGAATTTGAAGGCCTTAGTTTCCGGGGATACCCAACTTTAATATTTCACACCTATCAAACTGAGTTATAGGCTTTGAACCTGTATGCTCCTTTTGAAGTTAAAGATTCAAAATATGAACAAATTCCATTTACTTGTCTAGAAAGTCATTGGAGCCCAATGCCTTAGAGAATGCCTTCTTCTTCTTTTTTTTACTTTGCCTTTGTTAAAGACAAAAAAAGAAAGAATATTTCACAGTAAAAACGGATAAGAGTAAATTACTAGAATTATTATGAACTAAACCCAAATTGACAGAGGCCAAGGAAAACCATGGAATAGGTAATGATATAAACAAAATTAAACGAGAAGAAAATAAATAAATAAGGGGTTAAGAGGAAATTTAACCTTACAATTGGGATGCGTAGGAATATAACAATTATTATTATTATAAACTAAACATAAAATTCATTCAAACAGCAATATTAAGAAAGCAACACAGGATGGAAACACAACAAAAAGTTCATATAGATACCTTCACGTGAAAAGATAAGTCGAGCTCAGGAACCAAAAGGGATATTCAATCTTCTCAAATGATCATAACCAGCAGGACATAACAAAAAATTCATAATCATATCAAAATTTCAAAGTCCAAAAATAGAACTTAGATCTAAATCAGCGGACTTAGAACCAAAAGTCGGTGAATCTAACACCAATTTGACAAACTCGAAACCTATTGAATGAATATCGCATTATACTAAAATGATACCAAATCAAAAGTGGAGGAGTTATGTTTAAACCAGTAGATGGCATATCATGTTCGAGTCTTATGAACAAGATAAGAAACTTACAAAACCAATAAATTAATGGCAGAAACTCAATTAAGACATTTGATTCCAAACAAGAAAGAAATCAGTTCCAAATTATAGGACCCATTCGAACCATTTGAGCCAAAAAAACAAACAGAAATTACAAAAGCAATAAATCTAAATAATAGTGACAAAGGACCTTGCCTAAATCGAGTGAAAGAAAAAAAATCCAAATTACCAAGAACTGTTAACTGGCTCAAATTCAGAAATTGATAATCACATTTGAACAAAAAAAAAAATACCCTTTTGATTCATGGATTCCAGGGATGAAATTACTCAATCCCTATGATCCAACATCATAGCTTTCTAAACAAAAATCTATCATAATCATTTACATGCATAATCGAAATAAAGAAAATCTTACCTCTTCGACGATCCCTTATTCCTTTCTTTGATTCTGGCTTCCTCTCACTCTCATTTTTTTGGGGTCTATTTCGGCTTCTTCTCTCAGTTTTGTAATATCCTCTGTTCAATCTCTCTAGCCCTTGGTTTCGGCTTCCAGGCCTCCTCTGATCTTTGATGTCTCGGTCTTTTCTTTATTTATAGCTGAGCCACTTCGTCTCTTGCTATTGTGTGCCTCGTGGTGGCGTGAAGTAGTGAGGTTTCAGAGAGCGGGTAATGGCTAGAGTGGCGTGTGAAGATGGAGAGGGATGAGGGAAGAGTGGTTGTGTAGAGAATGGGTGAGATGGATAAGGGACTTCCAGAAGGGGAAAAGGGAGTGACCGCTAGTTGCAGGGGAGTGGGTGCCGTGATGAAGGGGAAGGAAGAGTGGACGGCGTGAAGAAAGAGGGAGAAGGAAGTGATGGCTGGTTGCAGGGGAGTGGGTGCCATGATGAAGAGAGAGTGGACAACATGAAGAGAGAGGGAGGAGGGATTGACGGCTAGGGTTGATGGAAAGGAGAAGGTATAAGTGAGATGGGTTATGGGTTTCCTAGTGGGCCAGGTTAGTAAAGTTGGATTGGATGACAAGTGAATTGGACTTAGGTTGAGAATTGGGCCAGCTAGGAATTGTTTGGCTAAAATAACACAAAGGGCCTGTTCGGATGTTCTTTAAAAAGAATGACTTTTATAGAATGAGAAGTTGATTCTTAAAAAAGAATGTATTT
>JASKGM010006505.1:0-10998 GCA_034509205.1 Ceratonia siliqua
TATACTTTTTTTTTATATATATATATATATATATATATATATATATATATATATATGAATTGATTCTCTTGCTAAGAATTTGTTTGCTATAATTTCAATTATATGACAAATTTTACAGTTTATGAATTATTATTTATAGTTCACAATTATGTGAAAATTTTCTATTCACAGAGTTTATGACTCACTGTCTTATTTGTTTTCCCTACTAGGTTACTTGAAGACTTTCTAGAAGATGAATGGAGTAAGACTTTGGTGTCATGGACAGTTGGATTAGGCATGTATGTTATGTCAATGTCATGCTATAATGTACTGAATAACTAGTTTGGTTCGTATTGTAATTTTTATTTGTGTCTTTTAATCCTTAGTGTTGTAACCTTGGGGGTATCGGGTTAAAAGGTAGGGCTCTTCACCTTTCTGGTTATTTGTTTGAAATGCACCTATATATGTTATGTTATTTTCACTATATTGTACCAGTATCGGTATGTATGAAGGCTTGTAGGAGGCCATCAAATGGTGGTTTCCTATGTTGGTCACGTGCCCTAAATTAGGGTGTGACATCTTCAGTATACAAATTTGTATGAAAAGAAATTACCATGTTTTTAAGTTGTTTATCACCCTCAAGTCACTTATTGTTATCATCTCTCAACATCAACATCTAGTTTCTTTTCCTCCACTTGATATTTTTAAAATGATAATACCGAGTGTTCCTTTTACCATATTTAACCCAATTTGTTCGAGAATTTTAGAACCAGATTAACTCCTGCATTAGGATAATATCTAATTCAAATTACAATGTTTCCTTAAGACACTCAAGAAAGGGGTAAATTTTCCTCTCTTTAACTCTCTGGATACCTCCCTATGAGCCAATAACTGCCCTTAATTTGTTCGGTGGATATGCCCAAAGGTTTCAAGATTCTATTTTTTTTTTATTTGAGGCCTAATAGATCATAACGTATTCGTCACAGTTGAAATAAGGCTTAATTACACTTTCAATCCCCTATTTTACATAAAGTTCCAATTTGGCGTCCTTATTTTTAATTTGAACAATGTTGCTTTCATAATTTTTTTAAAGTTCCAATTTCCTTAATTAGCTTTTCATCCAATTCCTAACAGAAAATGTTGACGTGAACATTTATTTGCTTATATGGACTGACTTATTTTCACATGTACAAGCCAATAAACACATCATTAATTTTTCCTTCCACGTTAATTGGCAGCACTTGTCCACCTGTGGGAGTCTTCTCTGAATCCATACGCATCATCAAAGCTCACTCTTGCCATTCTTTGCTTTATCCGTCATCTTCCTCCTCCCTCTCTCATTCTCCCTCATCATCTGCCCTACCCTCCGAATCCAGAGAAGGATGTTGATTTTTGTCTCCATTTGCAATTCCGTAACACATACGCACAAAACCATCTTCAAAGAGAAAGCATAAGGATTCATTTTTAGGAGAACATTCTAGTGTCTTCTCAGAAAAAAGAAAATAGAGGAAGAAAGGAAAAAACAAAGAGCACCATCTCAAGGAGAGAGGAATTGAGTGGTTTGAAATTTCCCATTTTTCCACCATCGTCGTTCCTCCATCACCGTCTTTAACTCACCGTCGTTGGATATGTTTGCCATTGGAGTTATCTTCGATGCACTAGGGAAGAAAAACTCAAGATTTCTTATGTGTTTGTCATTGCAGTTAGCGTCATTAGAGATGACTCTCACAAGTGGATAGGTGGTGCTTACTGATGTGGAGGAAAAAATTGATGATGTGTTTATTGGCTTGTACATGTGAAAATTAGTCAGTCCATATAAACAAATAAACATTAACGTCAACATTTTCTATTAGATATTAGATAAAAAATTAACTGAGTGACCAAATTAGAACTTTTCATCCAATTCCTAACAAAAAATGTTGACGTGAACATTTATTTGCTTATATGGACTGACTTATTTCCACATGTACAAGTCAATAAACACATCATTAATTTTTCCTTCCACGTTAATTGGCAGCACTTGTCCACCTATGGGAGTCCTCTCTGAATCCATACGCATCATCAAAGCTCACTCTTGCCACTTCTTTGCTTTATCTGTCATCTTCCTCCTCCCTCTCTCATTCTCCCTCATCATCTGCCCTACCCTTCGAATCCAGAGAAGGATGTTGATTTTTGTCTCCATTTGCAATTCCGTAACACATACGCATAAAACCATCTTCAAAGAGAAAGCATAAGGATTCATTTTTAGGAGAACATTCTAGTGTCTTCTCAGAAAAAAGAAAATAGAGGAAGAAAGGAAAAAACAAAGAGCACCATCTCAAGGAGAGAGGAATTGAGTGGTTTGAAATTTCCCATTTTTCCACCATCGTCGTTCCTCCATCACCGTCTTTAACTCACCGTCGTTGGATATGTTTGCCATTGGAGTTATCTTCGATGCACTAGGGAAGAAAAACTCAAGATTTCTTATGTGTTTGTCATTGCAGTTAGCGTCATTAGAGATGACTCTCACAAGTGGATAGGTGGTGCTTACTGATGTGGAGGAAAAAATTGATGATGTGTTTATTGGCTTGTACATGTAAAAATTAGTCAGTCCATATAAACAAATAAACATTAACGTCAACATTTTCTATTAGAGATTAGATAAAAAATTAACTGACGGACCAAATTAGAACTTTAAAGAAATTATAGGAATTTTTGTTCAAATTAAAAATAGGGGACCAAAATAAAACTTCATGAAAAATAGGGGATCAAAAGTGTAATTAAGTATTTAAATAATTATACTTTATAATAAAAATTTATATTTAAAAATAACAATAATAATTAATAAAAAACAAAAAGGTTTATAACATTCACACTTAAAAGTACCCTTTAATAAAATAATTACTGAAATTTTAATAACTATATCTGTAATTAAAATTGTTATATTATAAATTTGTAATTATTTAATCATTGTTTAAGAGTATTAGCTTAAGTGGCATTATTCGTAACTTTAAGTGCTTGTTAATTTTAACGTTGAGAATTCAAACTCATATTCTCAATAACGTTAAAATATTGTCTATTAACAAAAAATAATTATTAAAATATTAAGTTCAAAAGTAGTTAGCTCAAGTGATATTTTTCATACTAAGTATTAGTTAACCCAATCAAAAATAATATTTTTATTAATTTATAATGTAATTATATTTTTTTGGGTGAAAGGTTATATTTTTTTAAAGTTTATTATTTATTAATTTTTCTTGAGTTGTCATTACAATCTTTTTACTAATCTATTAATTATAATATATTATATTATAAATTATCATAATTTAATTAAATTATTTTTATTTTTTAATTAAGTGTTAAAATTAATAATTTAATTAATATTAATTAATTATATAATTAAAAAAATTTAATAGAAATAAAAAATATTTTATTAATAAACTTAATATAGATAAAATTATTTTACCTTTTGTTTATTAGTAAAATAAATAAAGCAAATGTCACGAGTCACGAGTAACGGAACTCTAGTGGGTCCCACTGAGTAAAAGCGTGCTCTGTCATGTAGTCATGGTCGTGGACCTTTAATATCTCCCTCCACCTTCCTCACTTGTCTTTTTTCTCTTATTTCAATAAAATTTAAAAAACACATATAAAACCGCAGAAACAGAACAGCAGAGATGATGAGAACAGAGCGCGCAAGAGAGAGAGAGACGGCGCGTCATTCTATTATTCTTCTCGCATCTGCAGTACACATCTCAAGCTCAAGCAGAAGAGTGGACTGGAAGGTGTAACGTTGGAGCATAATCGATCATTTGAGGGTTGGTGAGAAGGGGCAACATTTGAGGGTTGGTGAAAAATAGTAAGATTGGGAGAAGAAGAGAGAGAGATTGTGATCAGTGAGAAGAGTTTGGTTGCTGCTACTGAAATGGATTACAATAATGACAAGTAAATCTCTCTGTCTTTGTCTGGGTATTTTTGGGTATGATTGGTTTGGCAAATGAGTTAGGTTGCTTTAGGAAGGTACACTTGGGTTTGCATTCATTTGTGTGTTTGAAGATGTTGGCTCTGATTTTGGTCCTTCATTTTTTTTCCTCTTTGATTTGAGTTTTTTATTTGAGAAATGAAATGGGATTTCTTCAATTTGCAGTATTTTCTTTTGTAAGTGTTTCTTTATTTGATTTTCTATCTATATCTGTGGTTGGTGCTCTTCATTTTGCTCTTACTTTGTACATTTTCTGTTAACTAATTGCATTAGATGCTTGAAAATGTTTCTGCTTGACTGTTTAATTTTCTATCTGTATTTTACTTTGTTCTTAAGATTGCTGGATTTAAGTGAAATTGTACCGAAGGGATGAGGTGTGGGCTCTGATTTAATTGGTGGTCATCACTTTCTCCCTTTTCTCTTTTGTTCCCCCCCCCCCCCCCTTTTTTTTGCAGTTACTTTAATTAATGTTATCAACAGGAAAGAAAACCGCTTAAACATACCATGATTGCTTTCTGAACTCTCTCCTTTAGATGTTTCTCCAGGGCATTGTACTGGATCTCATGGTCCAGTCCCTTTTCATTTGTTTAGTTGTTTGGTTGGTAATCACTTCTGCAGTTCACCGTGTGATAAATCTTTGTGGCTTTGTGCCATTTACTTTCGTTGGACTTGTCCTCAGTTCTGAATATGATGTCTACAACCATTCCCTAGGGACTGAACGCATCCTATCCTTGTGGATTCTTCCACATTAGTTTTGGCGCGATTGTGTTTTTCACTCTCATCTATTCTATTGGTTGCGAACTTTTTTAATGTTGCATAACTACCATGGCGGTTACTTATTTTTTTTTTATCTATTAATGGTGCAAGGGAGCCATGGGGTTGGCATAGGGAGGATTATTGTCTCCAGAAGACTTCCAATTTTGGTAAGTCCCACAATGATATTAATATAATCATTCTTTTAGATAACTGATCCCTGAAAAAATTGTATTTTTTTGAGCAGACATATCTCAGGAGCTTTTGAATGAAGTACCTCAAAATGAAGAAGATATTTCTAGCATGTTTGATGATGAAACAACCCCAGTTAAGGCTTGTGGGGATTTGGCTTACCATGTCAATAATCGTGGTAAGAAAATTCTCTGGCAGGCAGCTTTCTTGACGGTGTCTTCTTAATATGTGCAACTTAATATATTGTTCTTTGTTCTTTTTATATCTCTTTCCTTTTTTTTAATTTAAATAAAAGTGAATTTCAGATGATATACAAAAGGAGCCAGAGGAATGTAGGGAGACTTCTCAAGTCAAGAGGCGTAGGATGCTCCAGTTCAAAAGCCAAGACATGCATCTTTCCCTTTCCAATGAACAGATGGCTTCAACATATTTGAAATTAAATGTCAGTGCTAGTAGCTTCCTCCTTGGGTGACTTTTCACACCCAAAGAACATTGGACGGTTCTAACAATATGCAGACTAAAAGTGAATATCTGTTTTGGTTCAAATGCTAAATACCTCACCTGATTGATGATTTGTCCAAAATATCTACATCTTGTCTTCGGTAAATTCCATGCTGATGCTTATTGGAAGAAGAATACATCATGTCATGACTTGGTGTAACTAGTTCTAGTTCTTTCT
The DNA here is from genome assembly GCA_034509205.1 of Ceratonia siliqua. Classification (NCBI taxonomy): domain Eukaryota; kingdom Viridiplantae; phylum Streptophyta; class Magnoliopsida; order Fabales; family Fabaceae; genus Ceratonia; species Ceratonia siliqua. The sequence continues at coordinate 5,565 of JASKGM010006505.1, forward strand.
GCTAGATATCTCTTTTCTGATGTTCGGTCTATATCTTTTATAACTAACCTTAATGAAAACTGAAAAGTGAGTGACATTTTATTTGAGTTACCACCTTGTACTGGTTCAGCTGTGAATTGGAGCTTATTCACAGTTGTTTCCACTTCGTGTTTTTGTTAGCTCTATTGGCTTGATATAAATTCTACTAGCTCTAGCATTTGGGGTGACTGTTAACCCTATATGACCAGAGTTTGTTCTTGAGTTTTTTGGTTCAAACCTGTATCTCTGTTATTAAAATTATTTAGTGCTACATTTCTGTTTTGCATTAGTCCTCCTTATGGCACGTGTCTTAGTTCTTTAATGGGAATTGTCTGTGTATTCTCGCTTGATCTACTTTCTTAATTATGTTCTTATGCTATCAAGAGTTCATGACTTTCAGTGAGCCAGCACTTAAAGATAATAATTAGTTTATTACAGTTCTTTAATAATAAAACTAGAGTTGTGGATTTTCCTGTTTGTTTAACTCTTCATTATGTATATAGGGGAAGGAGGACTCAATCGAAGATGTTTTTCCAGAAGTGTCACAATGGGTGTCTGGGTCATCAGGTTTGCCTTTAACAAGAATCTGCTTTGATAATGTTATTGGATATTTGTTTCTGAATTTACCCCACTCGTAATGGAATATGCATTAGGAAATGAAATTGCCTCTGGTTATGAGGACCTTGAGCAGTCAGCTGAAGGATGGCTTGCAGAATACTTTAATGACGCTGAAATGCATTTCAGTCCTGATGATATGTATGCTTCTCTGAACCACTGATTTATGGCATATAGTCAGTTATACATAATAATCTGATGATTGTGCTATTTGACTCAGGAATATTTCAGGCGAAGGTGATGTTCAGATTAATGTTGCAGGTATATGACAATGTTTGCCATCCACTATTGTTTAATTTTGTTTCTTCCTTCTTTACTCTATGTGTTGATTTTACTTGTTATATTATTTTGTAGAGCTCTGTGACATCCAACCAGCATATGAACAAAATGTGGTTCAGCAGCATGTCACTCAAACACCCGGAAATGTTGTCTTCAAAGGTTTGAGTTTGTTACTGATATTATCTTTCTAGCTAGTTTAATTTAACTGAATATCTGCTTAAATTCTCATCTAGGAACTATCTTCCAGCTACCTGGACTTTAAACTGATCGTACGCTATATGTTGTGAGAAGCATGCTTCTTCATAATGTGTGTTTTTACTCCTAAATCTGGGATGTAAGATAGTCAATTGCAGCAAGATCTTCATGCGAGGAATTATACTAGATAATAGATAATCTCATGAAATTTTTCGACATGAAAACTTACTACTTCAGACTGGTTTTATGTGTGTAGGTAGGAAATCTTTTATACAGATGCCCACAAAGTTGCCTTCTTCTGTGGCCTATCCATTTGCTTTCATTAAACCCAGTGGTGCCCAAGGAGATTTAACTCTGAAGGAAATAAATCAGCGAATTCAGACTACGCCTTGTTCAAAATTGAAGCAAAGCAAAGAAGATCCATCTGCATACCCTAAATCAGCCTTTTCAGGGAAACCTGTAGTAGGCAAAACAAAAATTCGCACTGAAGGGGGAAAAGGTACCATCACAATTATGAGAACTAAAGGCTGAGTGTAAGTTCTTCAGTACTAAGTTTTGTCTCACCCCTTTATGTGTGGGGTTGAGTTTATTTCTGTAATATACCTGGCAGATTATAGAAGTTGATACTGCAAATTTTTGTTGTTATTACATCCATTAATTACACCACCTTAGTGTCTGTGTCCTGGTAAGATCTATATGTCTTATAGCTGTTCTTCTGTACATGATTGCTTGAGCTAAGTCTGTAATGACTAATGAGAATCTTGATAGTTGATATTTTAACTCCCTACACTCCTTGGGCCTTTGCTTTAGAGATGACAATTTCACTAAGCTTGTGCTTTAGATTTTGTAAGTGGATCATACGAATTTTAGTTTAAACCTTGTTTCTTGAGTCTTGTTTTGCACTTACCCTTGCTGCGTTATTTTTTTTTTCCTTCTAAGGGCATGTTTGGCTTTGTTGCAAAATTTGTTTTTCATAATTACTTCTTTGAGAATTATTTTTTTTTTAGTAATATTATTGATGTTTTTGTCAATATTTGTAATTTTTATTTGCGTGAGTGCACTTTTGTTTAAATTTTTCTTTCTGATTTTTTTTAGAGGAGAAAATTCAAAGTTGTACTCATACATAAAATGTGTCAAAATTATGGAAAGAACAGTGAAAAAGTTGAAGATTTTGGATATGAGTGATTTTACTCGTATAATTATTTTTTATGTATATAATAAGTATTTTTTATAATAAGTATATAAAAATTTGTATTTAATTAATTAGATAATTTGTATTTCCTTATAATCTTATTACCTTGTCAAGAAGAATTCAGTGCCGGAAGGGTACTAATGAAATGCCTTCATAAAATTATAAAAAAAATTCTATTGGGTTAAAATTGTGTATATACAGGGAATTTAGTAATTATAAGGTATTGGTGTGATCTTGAACAAATGTTTAGGAGTCAAAGATTTTTTTAAAATTTTATTTTTAAGGGGGACAAAACAAAAAAACATTTGAAAATAAATTTACATAAACTTTTAAGGGGTCGTCACCCCTATCTTTCAATGAAACCTCAGGGTGATGATAAATAAACATGTTACATGAAAAATAGATTCGGATGTAATCATTTTTTATCGATCATATTTCAATTACGATTGTTCATGCATATAGGGATGATCACGATTGGGGTTTTTATTTTTTGCTAGTACATTTTATTTTTTTATTAAAATTATTGTGATCGTTCATACATATATAAAAGGCTATAATAGATTAAAAATGACACTAAATGTGCATCCCATGAAAAATAAATGTAGTCATATTATTAAAATTATGATCATTTATTTATTTTAAATAATTATGATAAAAAAAATACAACTAAAAAATAAAAAATATATGAATCATTTAAAGTAGATGACAAACTCACACCCTGTCACTAGTTAATGACGCACTTTCACTTTCACTATTTCACATTCAATAAAGCTATTCTTCCAAGGTATTTATCACAGAAAGTCTCCTAAATATATTCATATTAAAGTGATAAAATTTTAATATGAGTGATATAAATAAATAAATAAAATAAGAGTCTAAAATCACATGAATTTAATATTATATAAAATAGATACTTAAAATGACTAAAATTTTATTTTGGTTCCTCGTAAAAGAGAAAATTTTAATTTGGTTTGTTAGATAAAAAAATTTAATTTGTCTTTTATAAACCAATAAAATAATAATATTATCTTTTTATTTAGTATTAAATATGTTAATCTAATTATTAACATGTGTGGTTAAATATGATATATCATCATTAAATAACTAAGCTAAAATAATTTTATTGAATTGATTTTACCATGTAACTAAAAACTATTTGAGCTATGGTTTATATACAAATTATCATGAATTTAGCCATTTAATAATGACATGTTATATTTAATCATCCACGTTAATAATTGAATTAACATATTTAATATAAAATTGATAAAAAGACAATATTATTGTTTTATTCATTTAGAGATAACTAAAATTAAAAAAATTATCAAGTTAAATTAAAAATTGATACTTTTTTAATAACAAATAAAATTTTAATTCATTTAAAATAATAATATATAAAATATTAATATACTAAACACCTCTTTCCTTTTATTTAATGGCCAGAAGATTGGTGGCGCTGGAGAATAAAAGCTCAGGCACCCACTTTCAGCTACTTGATAAAGACTTTATAGAGATACGTGTATTTTTATTGACCATATTATTATGTTCTATTTGTTCTGTTAAAAAAAAAAATTGGAACTTTTAAAAAACATTCCATAATAAATTGTATTATTATTTATTTATTAAAATGTAATATTGTGAGCAATGACAATTGACAAAGTGAGCAATGACAATTGACAAAGCAGTGGCGGCAAGAATATGGGTTTTGAATATCCTATGCGCCATAACTTTTGAATTATTATTTTCTTAATTTTGTTAATATTAATTAATTCTTTTTTATATCATATATATATTTTTAATATTTTTAAAATTTTTTTTACTTAGAAATGAATAGTATAAAAAAGTTATGAATGAATAATATAAGAAAATGTAAAAAATTTTAAAAAAACTTAAAAATAATTTAAAAAAATATATGATATAAAAAATAATTAATTAATGTTAAAATAAAAAAATCAAGATAAAAAATAACAAAATATAAAATCAACATAGTAAAAGTTATCCTTAAAACTGTAGAATAGGATTCACCAAGAATATGTATTATTTTTTCTTTTTTTTTTTAATATTAATGAATTAGTGTGTATATCATATATTTTTTAATAAATTTTTTAACATATTTTTATATATTTTTAAAATTTTTATACTTATGAATGAATAGTGTTAAAAAATTTATGGATGCATTGTATAAAAAAGATATAAAAAATTCTTTAAAAAATTTTAAAAAATTCTCAAAAAATTATATGACCTAAACAATAAATTAATGTTAAAAAATAAAAAAAATTGAGACAAAAAATTAAAAAAAATATAACATTTAAATACCGAAAGTTATAGTACGGTCCCAAAAATGGAACTGCACCATAGCAGTAACTAATAAACCTGATTACGGATTGGACTGTTAAGGAAACAAAATAAGAAAAAAAATTTAGGTTTGAGGTTATTTTTATATTTTTAAAATTCTCAAATTCGACTTAAGCTCAATTTTTTTTAAAAATTTTTATTTGATTTTAAACTTAGCTCAAATTATTAGGCTCATGCTTTTTTAAAATTTTTATTTGAACTTAAGCCGACCTCAAATCAAATTAAACTATAACAATGATCACGGCAAGGACTCAAAATAAATTGATAGTAATGCTTTAAAAAAATTTGAAAATGTTTCCTTAATATTTAAAAAAATTAAAAGTAACATTTAGATTATTAAAAAATATTTCTTAACAAAATAAACACTACAAAAAAATTTGTTAAAAAAAGTTAGCGAAACAAATGAAGCATATTAATATATAATGTTTTAATATGCACTAATGTGTCAATTTCCTTTTTTTAAAAAACTATTTGAAAGGTTAATATCTTAATTACTTATTATTTCTTAAAAATTAAAAAAATAATATAAGAATAATATTGGTCAACTATTCATTATTGTTTAAAGAAAGAGAAAAAATATAAAAAATGTAATATAAGAATGATAGTGACAAATTTGGTATGATAGTTAACCCATAAACACATATATATTACTATTATTTAATCCACTTTAAAAAAGGGTATTTTGCACTTTGCCACCCTAATTTTTAGTTGCTATTGCAATCTCCTCCCTAATCTATTAATTGTAGCACATTGCACCTTAAATTATTATAATTTAGTCAA
>JASKGM010006506.1:0-10998 GCA_034509205.1 Ceratonia siliqua
AAAAACGTTTTAAAAAATTCTGAAAAAAATATATAAGATAAAAAATACTTAATTATTTTAAAAAAGTAAAAAAATTTTGAAAAAAAAACATAAAAAATAGAAAAAGAAAAGAAAATGGTATGACTGTAGCTTAGAAAAATCCTTAATATAGACATAGATAGATTTTAATGAATTATTTTATTAAAGTTAAAGAAAAATATTTTATTTATTGAATTTTATTTTATTTAAAAAATTAACTAGTGAAATATCCATACTAAAATAGTTTTCTCACTAGATAAAAATTAAAAATTCATTTATGCCTTCACAATTTAATTTATAAATTATTATAAAATTTTTTTACCATGTAACCGTTTTTTAAACTGAATTTAGTTTATACAATTATTGAAAAAACTTAAAAAGTACATATTAAATTAAATTAAGTAATCCAATTATGAAAATATCACAAAATGAATAATTATATATTAAAAAATTATGATAAATCTAATATAATTTTTAATATTTACGTATTTAACTATAAAAAAATTTACAAATATAATCATCGTTAGATTAACTAAATTACTAGACCCACAATTTTATTAGCGGAATTTGAAATTTAGAACTGCACAGTCTCTAGTGTTTCAATTGTAATTAATTTTTTTAAATGTTTTCAAATTATAAGTTATCGATTTATAGATAATCTAATTCTATTATTTTTTTTAGTTTAATCTAATCCTATTACATTTCCAAACCATTCTTTGAATTCTTCCTTCTGTTTTTCCATATGTAATTTTAATCAAATTATCCCATATCATTTAACTAAGTATTAAAAATAATAATTTTAGTTAACCTAGCTATATAACTAAAATTTTTTAATAATAATAAAATAATAAATTTATTATGTAAAATAATATAAATATCTTAAAAATAAATGAAATAAAATTTTTAATTAACTTTTATTTTTAAAATAGTTGTGTCACTTTTTATAAAAAAATTTATTTTTTTAATTAAATTTTTTAAATTATATAATTAGTTCATAATAACTAAAATTATTAACTTTAACATTTAATTAAATGATAGATGATAATTTAATGTGTAATATATTATAATTAATATATTAAAAAAATTACAAATAAAAAATAAATATTAGGATACAAAAGTATAATACATCCAAATATTTTTGTTTAATTTGAATTAACTTTAACAGAAATATTAAAATAGTTACTTATATGCAAATAGAATTGTGTATAACGTTTAAATAAATTTAAAATACAATGTCATTTAAACAAACTTTTGAAAAGTGAATGTAATTTATTCATTGTATAACAAGTATTTGCTCTATATTTTTTGTTTTATTTGTTTTATTATTTTTATTTAATGTTTGTTAAATTATATTTAAATATATTGATATATTAAAAAAATTTAATTTTTGTGTTTTTTATTTTAAGAAAATAAAAAAATAATTAAAATAAAATACTTAAAAAATGTAGAAAATGCAAAAAAATTTTAAAAAAAAAGTAAAAAATTCAGAAAATATAAAAAATATATTTAAATACCAAAAAATTAAAAAATACATAAACAACAACACATTTTTATTTAAAAATAAAATAATTTTAAAAAAATAAAAAATCCAAAACAAAATCAAATCAAATAAAATCAAAAAATCAAAAATTGTTTAAAACACAATACTTATAAAATAAAATTAAAGAAAATGTTAGAAAAATTAAAAAAAAAATACAAACAAACTTTTAAAAAAATAAATAAAAATAGCCGAGGCAAAAAACATGTTATCTCCGACACGTTGTTTTAAGGCCTTCCCCATTAGTCATCTCTTTTTTTCTGGATAGGGAAAAGGTGTACAATTAGATTGGATTATCGCAACGTTATCAATGAAGAAAGATTAAAATAAAGCGGACCCGAGAAAAGTTCTAGGGGAAATCGAGATAAAGAATCGGAAAGCCGGGAAGGAATGAGTATAACATTGCACTTGCCTCTAACTCCTCCCACCGTCACTTCCTCTTATCTCTCTTTAGATTTTACCTGGAAATCCTTGGAATCCATTTACACTGTAAACCCTAATTTTAATGGCTGTTATTACTTCTCTCAGTCTCAGCACGGACGTCTCGGGAAGACCAGACGATTTCTTTCCAGACCGACGGTATCTCTCTTTTAATCTGCTGCTGAATTTTAAAAATCTCTGCTCCCCCGCTTTCTTTTTGGTTGGAACGAGTTGGCATGTTCATGTGCTAAAATATTCTTAGCTGTGTCTGTTATTACAACTAGGAATATTGTACGAACAGTAACTTAATCTTTTATATTTTCCAACAATAATGTGGTCTAGTCTGCTTCAAATCTACTTAGGTTTTGCAACATACAGATGTGTTTAAATTCTTAGAGAGGTAGCATGCGGCTTATCAACTGGTATTTAATTTTGGATTCCGAGTATAGCACAGAGTTTTTTAATATAAGATTATTGCAATCTAATTTGTGCCGCGAGGCTTCTGATGTGTATTTTAGCCTATCTAGAGTAATCGCAGCCTATACTTTGAAATAGGAGGAAACCTTTTACAAAAAAATTCAGAGGCAACTGCTCGTTGGCTCTGCCGGATTTTTTGAATTTCAATGGAACTACTCGAATTGAGAACTTGTGACCCCTTCACTATTACCTACTCTTTTATTCTTTTAATTTGATAGGTAATTTCTTGTATCAAGGGCCTGTCTAGGAATTTTTACCTGGTGACACTATTAAGTGCTGGACTTTATGGCACTGTATTCTGAGTAGTATTTTCTTGGATTGTACAATTCTTCTGATGAGTTAAGGAGGTGTCACACGTCATATGCTTTCTTTTTGGCTCATGGTATGACTTAGCTCCTTTAATTGAGTTGATTTATTCGATTAAGTTTCTTTTATATTCTTCAGATGGTCATTAGATGAGAGTTATTGTGAGCTTAGTCTTGTATGATAACTACTCCTTGTGGGCAGTTGTTTTTCACTCATTTTTACTACCAGGGACTCTGTTTTTATGTACTGGTATAGTGGCTTTGTGGAGATATGAGGAGACATCAAGACAGATATAATAGGAGATATGAAATGGAGAATGTGTTATGCATGTCTGGCTCCGATGAAGTAGGTAAAAAAATTCCAACACAGGCCCAATCTGTTGTGGAAGGATCAGGGGCAGTTATGACATCAGAGTTCAAGCCTGTTCCTGACGTTGATTATCTACAGGTATGTAATCACTCTGCTGCAAAAAGTATATAAATTCTCTAGTCTCATCACTTTAAATTTTATCAAAATAATTTTCCAGGTATAACCAGACTTCTGTTTTCTATGGTATATTAGTTAAGTAATTAGACAGGAAATTGTCTTTTTTGGATTTGAAATGGCTGTTGGACGCAGCTGACAATTATTCTTAAATCCTAAAGTTATAGTTGACAGTTGTAACTTTAATGCAACCGTAGATTTCCACCAGACATTAAATTGCACAGTATCTTGAATTGAAATCTTATCTTTGACAGGAGTTATTGGCCATTCAGCAGCAAGGACCTAGATCAATAGGATTTTTTGGGACACGGAACATGGGATTCATGCATCAGGAACTAATTGAGATACTTAGCTATGCTATGGTTATAACTGTAAGATACTGTGACTTCACTCAAGGGTATCATAATTAAAATATAATCACATGCTTGCTTGTAGAGCACATGAAATGGTGATGCAGTACATGTTCTTACCATTTTTTATTGATAACTTACATGACTGTGTCTTACAGCTTCATATGCATTTGTTGCTTTAAATTTTTTTTTTGTAGAAAAATCACATATATACATCTGGAGCATCTGGGACTAATGCAGCTGTTATTCGGGGAGCTTTAAGGGCAGAGAAACCAGAGTTGCTTACAGTGATATTGCCTCAAAGTTTAAAGAAGCAGCCTCCTGAGAGTCAGGAGTTATTATCAAAAGTAAGGTTTAAGTTACAGTGTTTATACAATTCACACTTCCTCTTTTGGAAAATTAAGATTATTCATCAGTCGTACTTTTTTTTAACCCCTTCACAATCTTTCCTCTGTCTATATTTGTGTTTGTGACTACATATCTGTGTCTTAGCCTAATAGGCTTAAAGTATGGGATGGAAGAAGTGGTTTGTTTTCAGAAGCTATATTGCCATCATAGCTTCTCTTAAGAATGAGATGCTAAATCAAAAATTTTCCACACGGTGTTCACTAGTAGTAGGAGTTGTTTGATTTGGGAGATCAAAGATGATAAGATAATTTGGTTAGGGACTCAAGCTTGATTGTTGAAGGAAACATTAGTTGTCTATGGTGTGGTGAACTGATGCAATAAGGGCTCCTAGAACCACGGCGCATGGCATTGCAACATTGAAATGTGGTGCATATAATTATATAATTTTAAATAAATATAGAATACAAATAAAATAACACGTGTACGAAAATCTTAACTGATACTTAAAACACACCTCAATATAACTATAAGAGAAGAAAAACTTCGGAAAATAATTATTTTATATAAATTTATAAAAAATATATAAACTATAATTATAAATATAAAAAATAATAATAACATAATTATATGTTATATAAAACTGTAAATTATATAAAAACTATTGGATGAATTTTTCAGGTGCTATTGGGTGTTGCAACCACTATTACATTTACACTTGTATGCATAATTAGGGCAACAAAAGTTTGTGGGTTCACTTCTAGTGCTCTGTTTTATTAGTGAAGAAACCACACGTATTGGTAGTCTCAGGTATGAGACAAAAGCATGTTTCCTACATCTCTACTCTACATATGGGGCTATAGATAAAGGGGTTTGACCCAGAATGAACAGAGAAGAACAGGGAAACAAATGAATAACAGAGCAGATGAAGAAGAAAGAAAAAACAAAACACTGGGCTGGGACATTGGGAAACAGATGAAGAACTGGAGAAGAAAGAGAACACAGCACAAACCTGTGTCATTGTCGATGAGCTGTGGTCAGTCTCTTCTCTGTCAGAGTGTGCCGACACATGCAACAGCTTAAAATTATCGGGGATTGGGGCATTGGACTGAATCATATTTCATCTCCTAGTCTTTTTTCACATGGCGAGTGTGGCTCCACCATGTGCAACAGCCAATTGCGCATGTGGCGCGCGCCACATTGTGTATCATGCTGTGGCGATGCACCACACGCCATCAACAACTATGGAAGAAATTAGTTGGTTTTATCAGATTCTTTATACGGAAGAGAATGATTCTAAACTGTTTCTTTGGGGTTAGATTGGAGTCCAATTACTGCAAATCAAGCCGCCTGGTTGTAATGTCCCTTTGAGGAGGAAGAAATAAGAAGGGCTATTTGGAGTATGGATCCAAACAAGCGCTAGGTCCTGATGGGTTCAAATTGATTTCTCTCAAAGTTGTTGGGACATTAGTAAAGGAGATCTTATGAAATTGCTGTTGGAGGAGGAAGAAATAATTACTGGGACATGAGTCTGGTCTCAGTGTTTACAAGATTTTGACTAAGGTCTTATCTGTTAAATTGATTGAGGTTTTGGGTTATAATATTTCTTTTCTCTCCTATTGTTTGTGTTATTAGCCAAGCAGCCATTGACTTTTACACTGCCACTGCAAGATATGTGTGGTGTAAACTCCTGTATTTTTGGTGAGTGTTGGATTTGTCCAAAAAGTTTGGAGCACTTTCTCATATGCCACTTGAGAGGTTTTGGGAGAACTAAAGAGGGCTAGTCTATTTGGTGGTGTGGAGTTTACTTTATTATTTATTGCTTATGGACATAAAAAAATGCCTAATTTTTTAAGGATAAGTAATGCAGTATGAGAGGATACTCTTTATTACTTTATGATGTAATTATCATTTGGGATTTAAGGTTTGTAATTGGATAATTGGGATGATTTAGGATTTTATTACCAATAATTAGGTATTATAAAGAGGACAAAACTTACATGTAGTTTCTTAGGTGTTTGCTATTAGGTTCTTTATTGAAAAATAACCTCATCCTTAACTCCTTCAAAAAAATTCCTCCACATATCATAATTTATTGATGAACGTGGTAGGAAAAACCTAACAAACTACATCTAAGTTATGTCTTTATCAATAAGGGTGCTTGAACCTAAGGGTATTGACGCAGAACAACTATGAAAATAAAGAAAAAATACGAAATTCTCAAAAATAACTCAAATCAACTAATTAAGGGATGATTATTTTGTTTAGACGAATGCCCTATTTCGCTCATCCAATGATAGGGTCAATATCAATTAAATCCTCTATTGATTCTTTTTAATTGTTTAATTATGCTTTTGTCAAAAGCACATTTTTTCTTCTGAATAATCATGTTCATAATCTTCAAAAGAAGAACACGAGTAATTATTGGGAGAATTATGAGAACCTGAATAATTCTCATAATCTGACCTTTGAGATCTCGGTTGTTGCTATGGTTGATCGTATCTCCAATTGGAGTAATAATATCTTCCTTCATCATTTTCAATATATCTTCCATATTGCTAGCTAGTTGGATAATAACGATTCATAAAAGTTTTATAGCACCTTAGCAGCTCAAATTTGTTAAACCCATTGTAACAATAGCAAAACCATCAAAACTGCTGTTTGTAAGTTTAAGGTTTAGGGTTTAATTAAGCTCAAAAGGTCCAAAACCTTTGGAAAAGTTGCCCAAATTGCAAAAATCCATGGTAAAAAAAGTTTGTCAATAGTCAAAGTGTCACGCGAGTAGTCAGCATGCCACGTTAGTGTATATGTGATCAAGGAACCTCATCACACGTTGAATTTTTAGCACTGGAGTGAGTCAAGGTTGGGCAGGATTGATTGTGGAGCGGATTGGCATAGTTCGTTTGCTAGGAGAGGAGCAGTACGCACTAGGCCCATTGCTTGCACATGGGAGTTACTCGCTGGGGTTCCTCCAGCACGTGGCATTCTGAGCGGAGGTGAAATTTCAAGATCTTGCTGATCAAGACCCACCGGTCTATGTGGTGGTGTTAGATTCGTCCATGGCCAATGGTGTTCTTTAACTTTCTAGTGGTTGGGCGCTTGTTGGCGCGTCATTCATTCTGTGTGGACAATCTTCAATGGATAAGTCGATATGAGGATGCTAGTGGAATAGTTTTCCTAATTCAGCAATTAAATTAGTCAATCTCAAGCTCGTTCTAGCGATTCTGATCATAGGTGATTATGGCTTAAGAGGGTAAAAATATTGGATCAAGATGGGTGATGGAGTTGCAGTAGGCATAAACAATTGGATAGGAAAACAACTAGGAAAAAAAAAAAGAAAAAAATACAAATTCTCAAATATAACTCATCAATTAATCAACCAATCAAGGGGTAACTTCTATTTACCTTGGCAACTGAAATAAAAATACTAATGATACTCATATATAAGTACCGAATATCCTAATCGTAATCCTAATAAAATACTAAGACATGGGATACCATATAGCTAGACTCAAAAACCTATCAAATCAAATAATTGAATCCTAAATTACTCCCATTATCTAATTACAAATTAATAAATTGCCATGTATAAATACAGGATTGGATAATTAAATCCTGAGGGCTTCACATTACCTTTGCCTCTAACTTGTGGCTCTGTCCCAGTCTATTGTAACCATCTTCAGCCAGTTACAGCCATTGGCAGCCACCATTTGAGGTAGCTCTATGTTCTTCCTTACTTGCGACCCTGTCTTCCACTTTCTTTCTTTTTTTGGCCTCTAGCCAGTTACCATCTCAGAAGAACCAGCATTTATATATAGATGCAGGAACCTTTCATTGGGAACTAAGAAGCCCCTCCCTTTCCATGTCTCTTAGCCTGCAAACAATTCTTGATGGCAATTGCCAAAATAGAACCTATTACCGTGAACCAGAACCAGCATTCTTGATGCCAATTGCTTCTCTTCAAATGCCAATTATTGTGAACATTATTTTCTTTGTTCAATATAAATTTTCTTCAATTACCAGAACCTATTACTAGAACTTATTATATTTTCTTATTCTGTTTTGTTGGTTTCAGTTAGATGTCTCTGGATAAAGCTTAGACTTGAAAACTTTGTTAAACATAGCCGTATTTTATAACTTAAGTGCTTGATATTGTGACTTTTCGATGATTATTAAGTTATGGCTTATGTTTTAATGTGAGTTCAGTTTTTAATATGTATTAGTTGGTTGAATTATATTTTTTTTATATTTCATGTATTTCATGTAACCTGCGCAACGCTATGTACTATAGCATCTTTGAACTCTTGTCTCTACATGTGCGCTATGGCTATTAACAACTATGAGATTGACCATACAAAGTCAAATAAAAAGTCCTACAATTAGTTGTAGTTTTTGTGGTACCTCTTTTGTGGGTAAGGTGGTCTTCATAGCCTCATTATGGTACTCAGCTAATGGGTATTTTAGATGGGTTTCTTTGTTACAAAGAGACTAGCAAACTTTGCTTAGTTGAATGTGATTTTAATTGATCCAATGCTGAATCATGTTAGTGTATAGGCAATTGCACAGTATAAGCAATTTCCTTCTTTAGGAGATTCTGGTCAGAGCAGTTATAGCATGTAATTAATTAGACTGTAATTAGGCTAATTTGTCTGTAGTCAGGATGTTATTTATGCTGTAATTAGGGAGAATTTTGACTATGTAATGGGCAGAAATCCTCAGAATAGAGGTATTCTGATGGATCCCACCTATATAAAACGTATTCCAGGAGAAATAAGGGCAAAAAGGGTACATATAACACCAACAACTGTCAGGGACACGTGGCAAGCAAACCGCATGCAGAGCAAGTAGTGGAATGGGATGAAAATGAAAGGCACGCGGGATGGTTGGAGGGGAATAAAAGGGAGGGGAGTACCAAAGGAGAAGGGGAGTGAAAATTGGAAAGTGTGGGGGAGACTAGCATCCATTAAAGTCTAGTATGGCCTGGCTCTGCTAGGATTATCTATGTTTATCTGCTTTGCTGTGAGGATGTCCTTCTTTTCTGACTATTAGTGTTGATTCAATGTATTCCTAGTGCATTCAGCCACTGTTTATCAATATATATACTAGTTGAATCTTTGCTTATCCTTATTTACATTATTAGCGTTGATTTATACTATTTTATTGGAGTGGTTCCCAACATTGGTATCAGAGCAAGGTTCAACGTTCATGGTAAACACTAGAATAGAGGGACGAGTTGAAGAAGTTGAGGGAGGAATAGAGGAGTTACGTAGAAACATGAACATTGTCCAGGAGAATGTGCTGGATATGAGGGGGTTGATGGAAGAAATCAGGGCAAGAATGACGCACGATAGAATTGGTAGGGTTGGTTTAGTTGGGGGCTCGAGCAGGGGGGAAAGAAGAGGTGAGAGAGAGGGAAACAACTTCCAAGAAGGAGGGGAAAATAGATTTAGAAGGTTGGAGTTACCCATTTTTTCAGGAGAAAATCCCATGGGCTGGTTATTCAAGGTGGAGAGATACTTTCACGTTAACAGGGTGAGGGAGTATGAACGGATGGAAGCTGTAGCTGTGTGTTTGGAAGGAAGGGCCCTTAACTGGTATAAATGGTTGGAAAGAAGACAGCCATACCTGTCATGGCGAGAGTTCAAGGGGAAGGTAATGGACCGGTTCCAATCTTCACAAGTTGGAGAAGGGTTTGAAAAGTTAGTAGCCTCGAAACAAGTGGGAAGTGTCGCCGAGTACCATGAGGATTTTGAAATCCTCTCTGCACCATTACTGGACACCTCTGATGAGCTGCTAATGGGCACGTTCCTGAACGGACTAAAAGAGGAGATAAGAGCAGAGGAAAAAATGGGGCGACCCGTGACCCTAGAAGACCTAATGGAGTGGCCCATAAAGTGGAAGAAAAAAATATGATGCTGGATAGGTCTAGGAAACCGAGAGCTGGGTTTTCTGAAACCCAAAACCGTTACACCCAGGGAAACCTGTTATCCCGCGTGACCCAACCGCAGGGGAGTGCTTTCAGCAACGCAACGCACACGTCTGGCACCTGGTAGATTAGGCACAACTTCGGGAATTGGGGAAGGATCGGTGACGGCCAGAGATAGCTGGCCAACACGTAGGAGAGAACTGGGCCTAACCGGAATGGTGCGAACAGAGGGTATGGGAATGCACGTAGGCTATCTGAGGCAGAAGAACGTAGACGTCGAGAATTGGGACTATGTTTCCGGTGTGAGGAACGTTATACTCCTACCCATGTGTAAACCGGCAGTTACAGTTGCTAATTCTAGATGAAGGTAGTGCGAACCCAATGAGAGTGGAAGATGAGACTGAGCAGGAACAGGGGAGAACCGAGATTATGGTGGAGGATGATGCGGGAGAGCACATGGCTTTAGAAGTGTCCTTACACTCATTAATTGGGTTCACCTCCAGTAAAACAATGAAAAACTCAGGCGAAGGATTAGGGGTGAGGAGGTGATGGTATTAGTGGACAGTGGGGCTTCACACAATTTTATTTCTCAAGACATCACCCGAAAGTTACAACTACCAGCAGAGTTAACTCGGCAATTTGGGGTTACCATTGGGGATGGGTACAGAGTAATGGGAAATACAGTGTGCATGGGAGTTGAGTTAGAGCTCCAAGGCATTAGAATCACCCAAACCTTCTATCCTTTTGAGTTAAGAGAGGCGGATGTCATCCTTGGTGTAACTTGGTTGAGTTCATTGGGGAGGGTATGCATGAACTGGAAGCAATTATTCATGGAATTTGAAATAGGACACAAACTGATCCGTTTACAGGGAGATCCCTCATTATCAAAAACATTAGTTTCCTTGAAGGCATTAATGAAGACTGTGCATGATCAAGGTGAAGGATACTTAGTGGAATTTGGTCTTTGGAGATGCAAATGGAGGATAATTACCCAGAGGAGTTGGAGGAGACCTTACAAGCTTATGCTTCGTCGTTCGGTGCACCTATTGGATTGCCGCCGCAAAGAGAACAGGATCATCAAATTGTTCTCAAGAATGGTACTCACCCTCCGAACATACGACCTTATCGGTATCCGT
>JASKGM010006508.1:0-10997 GCA_034509205.1 Ceratonia siliqua
ATATATTATATATATATATATATATATATATATATATATATATATATATATATTTATAATATTACTGATTATGGAATTCCCTATTTACCTAATACTCTAACAAGCTAATTAGTAATTATTCTAATCAAGCTATTCAGAATAAGTTTTGAGTTTTTTTGGTCTTGGCATCAGAGTTTTCTATTCGTTACGTATTGGATTTTCATTTTGTTTCAAATATGTATTGAATAGATGCCATTGCCATTGGTAAGAATTTGGTTGTTGTTATAATCATTAATGAATATTTATTGGGAAGTCTCGAGTCAATAAAGCATATAAACTTTATGTCCTTCCCTGCTCTCCCAATTTTATACTTATGCATTTAGATTTGTTGACATTTTGTTTTTAAGTATCCCTTAATTGTCTCTTTAATTAATATTTGTTTGATGACTTATTATATAAAAAATATATAAGTAATTTGAACTATTTAACTTTTGTTTTTATGAAGTCATTGGATGCTTGGCTTCTATCACTAATTCCTCTGTTTTAATTAATTAATTATGTTTAATCAATTAACCAAACTGCTTAAACGGTTAAATAGCAGTCCAATTCAATTCAATTATCTATCTAATTTAACTAATTAATTGTTCCAAAACGAACTATCCTCTCTTTTTCAGTTTGGTGGTTGATTTAATTCATTAAATCGACCGTACACTCTTACATTTTAATGACATAAATATTTAATTTAAATAATAAATTACATGAAAATTCGTGCAAAAGAATATTATATAATTTATGTAATATATAAAATTTTAGTGTGATAATGTGATAATACTACTTATAAAAAAATATACAAAGAATTAAATAATATGATAATAACCACTAATTAAAAAATAACTACTTTATAAAAAATTAAATTAACTTTTTACTATTTTAAAATAATAATAACATACATATAAAAAAAAATATGAATTGACATTCAATTAATATGCAAGATTTCGTATTTTCATACATTATTCTTTTTAAATACTTTCAGAACGGTTGAATTTAAAAGATAAGACAAATTTTGGCATGTTGGGTATGACAAAATGGTTATTACTGCCGCTCGTGGCTGGCTGCTCCAATCACGACCCTGACACTCTGACAGAAATATCAATATAATAAGGAAGGCCTTCCTCTTATGCTTCTGTATATATGTATATATATGTACATATATATCAAGGAATACGAGCTTTTCGGAACCAAAATTGGCTCCTCATCACTTCCAATTTGGAAATCAGAACCCAATGGCTATGGCGACTTGTGGGAAAGATGTGAATTTGAACAACTTCGTTTATCGTTACTTAGTTGAACCCGGAGTGTCCGAAGAAGCAACGCAAGAGTTCGTAAGGAAAGCAAAGAAAGCGAACTCACTTCAAGGATTCGACACCTTTGGGGATTGGAGGAAAATAACAGAACCACAACAAATCCTCCAGAATCTGGAAGGAATGGGGCCATTTGAAGTGGTTGATAGCACTGATTCTGCATCAGTGAATGGGCCGGCCAACAAGATTTCAGATTTTTCAACTAGGAATAGGACGGGGCTTCAGCTATTTTATCTCAATCTTCTTCCTGATGACCAGGACGAACAACCTAATTGGAAGGAGATTAAGCAGGTGGGCTTTCAAGTTCAATTCCTTCTAGTTAATTTGTTTGTCTTGTCTGGTTCACCCCAACTTCCGAACTGTTCAGGTTGTGATTGCTTATAAGTTCTGTTTCCAAGACGGTTGCTGGTGTGATTCGATTACCACCACTTTTATTTTTCCTGTCGTATTTTGTCAAATTATAGGTTGCAAATGTTGAAGATGAAGAGATCTGCGCTGAGAAACGTAAGAGAGATGAAGCGCTTGAGAATGACCCCATTGATTTGGTAAAAAAGAAGAAGCACGCTGCAGAGAAAGGGAAGAAGACGGAGGAGTAAGTTCCGAATGAAGCAGTGGAAGCATAAAAAGTGTTTGTAGAAGAAGAAACGGTGAAGTATTTTTAGTATTTTAATTATAGTATTTTGTACCAATGTCCCGTGGCACTTGGTGTTGGTAGAAAGACTGCAGATCGTTCATTCTAAAGGCGACGTCCACGTGTCATAGTTTAGTTTCTTGGACTAGCATAGGTTTTTCTTATGGTGTCTTTTTTCCTCAGTTTGACTTTGGCACTTTCATGGAGATGTTGGCACTGTTGGGTTCGATCTCAGTGGTTTCATTGGTGTCAGATTGTTGCTACCAGATTCTCTGGGGTTGGTCCCACGCATTATGCCTGGCTTGATGAATAAATTAAGTATTTTCTCTAATAGGTCTCATGTTATCCTTTTCTTTTTTACTCTCTATATTGTATTTATAATTATCTAGAAGTCTACATGTAACTGAGTTTGCTACGTACTTAAAATATTTAAATAAACTTTGATGTTGAGAAGGAGACGGCCTCTTTCCAAGCTATATATCATGGTCAAACTTCTATATACATAAAGCTTCGGAATATGCACACATCTAACAAATGGCTTTATTTTTCTATTATTAGATTGAGCTCTTGGGATAATGAACTAAACTGAGGTACGTGAAGCGAAAACCTTTTTTTCTTAACTATAGCTAGACTTTGAGCTCAAATTAGCTAAAGTCTGATGCTTCACTTTCTTTAAGATTTGACCAATTAGGCTGTGAAAATTGAAAATTTCTATCATGAATAAAGTAAAATCATACTTGACCAGGGTTATGTACAATGCCCAATAAAGCTTCATATTTTCCAAATTATTGAGTAACCCTTTAGAAAGGTAGCGAGTTGAATAAGAATTTTAGTAAGACTTGATTCAAAAAATGCGTTATGAATAGGTAGACTCACTATTGAAATTAAAATCACATGCGATTATGATCTACCAGAGGTTCAAAATAAAAATAAAATGATTAACATTTTAATATTTTCTTATCATATAAATTTAGAACATCACTATGTGACAGTATATTAAATTAATTAATTATGTAAATAATTTAATATCTGTCCACAACAATCGTGATTTTTTTAACACATTCTTCTAGAAACGGAAAGAGTTGATCGGCCAATGATCTTAACGGAAAAGTATTGGGAATTTGAAAAGAAGAATTAAAGGGATGGAACTCACGTTAAACTTTGTTAATACTTTAAAATAAAAAAGGAATCAACATGCATAGTCTTTTGGTTTTTTACGTATGTGTTGGACAATAAATTAACATCTGCACACCATGCAGGAACCTGCAATTCAAAACCAAGTTCATGCATCACTCTCCAATGTCAACAATGGAGTATAGGAAAATATAATGGCAGGGGTGTTGTTGGGTTACTGAACCAAAATTCTTGAAATGGATACTAAGATTTTTTTTTAAAAAAAAAAAACTCAAAATTGAGATGAAATGATAAAAAAAAATACGTAAAATCCATTTCAACTTTGGGTTTTTGAATCATGTGATTGTGGACAACTTCTTAGTTCCAGTATATTAAAAGTAGGTAAATTAAGTCAAGATTGTCCTCTAACACAGGCCTCATGTTATCCTTTTCTTATTTACTCTCTATCTTGTATTTAAATAATCTTTGATGTTGACCGATGGACGCCTCTTTTCTGGCTATTTCATGTTCACACTTTATATTTCATAAAGTTTAGGAAAATGGATACATCAATCGCAAGACTTTATATTTTATTATTAGATTAAGCTCTTGGCCTAGAAATCCCGAGGTTGAGTTTTGTTGATAACTTTTTCAAATGAATATAAAAGTAGTATGTACTAAAGTATTAGTTAATTTGACAGCCATCTCTGCATTTATATGCAATATTCATCGATTTTATTTACTACAATAACCAAGTGATGTGCTAGATCAGTGAATCCAAGCATGGATAGCATTGATGGTTGAAGTGAGCTGCCCACAAGGAATGGAACTAAAGGCTTGAACATATTTTGGGGTGGACAACAAAAATAAAAGAGAAAATTTGATTAGGCGCTTTTACAAGTATTGTATTCTGATTCCTTATGAAATTCAATATTTTCCTTCAATATTATCATTCATCGGCACCATTATAAAATTATCGAAGACATTAAAAAAGAATTTAAATTTGTACCTCCAAAGGCAGTTAACTCAACACAAAATATTAACATCGTATTAATTTCCAGGCACTTGAATTGTCTACCAACCAAATAACACTTGACAAGATATTAGGTTTTTCTACAAAACAAGTTAACACTTTAAGTTATTAACGTGGTCACATCTTTAGCCCTCCAAGGTTGACCATCATAAAAGGTTTGAGTATAATGGCATTCAAAAACAAACAAAAGTGATGCAAGACATTTATATTAGTTATAGAGTTAATTCCTAAAATTAAGAATTCAATTTTAAATTTCTATTTTTAATTTGAGTTGTTTGGAATATAATTAAAATAGAATTCAATGTTAGCAGTTTGCTGATAGTGGGGCCATATTGTAGGGATTATGGGAAGCTAGCACTTCCTTATCTCTCCTTTGATTCCCATCTACCTTATATCTCCTTTGATGGTCCCCACATCCGATATATAAGTTTTTAATAATACTTATTAAGATTCTAATATATATATATATATATATATATACATGTAATATTTTATTCACCAATAGCTGAGTGATCACACCAGAGAAGATCCCAATAATTCCCAAGGCCGTAGCTAACAATACTGAAAAGCAGAATATACAATATTTTATTCACCATTTCCATCTATTGCCAAGACCAAGTTATAGCTATATAAATCTTACGTTGAAACAACCATTTGCTTAACACATATCCAATTACTGACAATACACGTAAGTTTCTGACTTTCTATACAATGGCTGATGATCTTGTAAAGATGAAAAGGCCTGGCTATGCCAGAAATCAAAACGTGGTCATCATCAATGTCCTAATAATATGCAAAGTAACCATTGCTAAACCGCATACTATTCTTGCTTTTATCATTCCCATATTCGTTAGCTTCCTTGAAGTGAAATATCCTGCAGAAAATATTTCACTTGAAGGAAATATTTGGACAATTGGACCAACCTATGCATTTGTATGCACTTACAAATGCAATAGTTGCATATTTAGATGAACTTTGATGTTGACCGGTGGAGGCCTCTTTCCTGGCTATATCATGGTAAAACTTCTATTTACATAAAGCTTAGGAAAATGCATACATCTTTCACATGGCTTTATATTTTATTATTAGATTAAGCTCTTGGACTAGAAATCGTGAGGTTGAGTTTTGATGATCACTTTTTCAAATGAAACATATTTTAAGGTATATCGTATTAGATAAGCTCTCATAAATATAAAAGTAGTATGTACTAAAGTACTAGTTAATTTGGCAGCCATCTCTGCATTTATATGCAATATTGACCGATTTTATTAACTACAATAACCAAGTTATGTGCTAGACCAGTGAATCCAAGCATCGATAGCATTGATGGTTGAAGTGAGCTGCGCACAAGGAATGGAACTAAAGGCTTCAATATATTTTGGGGTGGACAACAAAAATTAAAGAGAAATTTTCATTCGGTGCTTTCAAAAGTATTGTATTCCGATTCCTTATGAAATTCAATATTTTCCTGCACCATTATAAAATTATCTAAGACATTAAAAAAGAATTTAAATTTTATACCTCCAAAGGCAATTAACTCAATACAAAATATTAGGAGCTTGAAATGTCTACTAACCAAACAACACTTAGACATTAAGTTTTTCTAGAAAACCGAAAACGAGTCACCCGTTTAAGTGATTAACATTTTCATGAATCTATAGGCCCTCCAAGGTTGACCATCAAAAAAGGTTTGAGTAGCATGGCATTCAACACAAACAAAAGTGAGCAAGACATTTATTTAAGTTAAAACTTAAAACCATATAAGAAGGTTAACGAACAGTGGAAATACAATATAAAGTGCCGCTAGACATTTATATATCAACTACTACCGGTACTAAAAGTTAACATAAGGAAACAAAATTTGACAGAACCAAAAACATAAGTAACACGAGGGAGACTTCTCCGAGTATCAGAACTAGTACTATAAACCAGGGGCATTTCAGGCACTTGCATTGAAGAGTTTCTCACTGTTTAGCGTCAAGTTTCCATCAGAATTCTATGGAGCCTGACTTTAATCATCTGTAAAGGATCTAACATCAACCAGCAGCATCAAATTCTTGGAGCTGCATTGAATGCCACAAAAGCGAGTCAATTAAGCAGAAGAAAAGTTAGAAAAATAGACAGATACATGAAGAATACGTGTAAAAGAGTCTGAAATTGCTAATATGATTAATGATTCTTTTCCATTCATGACTTGACAATCAGAAACTTTATTATTAACTAAAATTTATATTCATTTGGGAGGGATAATGAACTAAACTGAGTTTAGGTACATGAAGCAAAAACTTCTTTTTCTTAATTATAGCTAGACTTTGAGCTCAAATCCTAAAGTCTGATGCTTCACTTTCTTTAAGATTTGACCAATTAGGCTGTGAAAACTGCAAATTTCTATCATGGATAAAGGAAAATCATATTTGACCAGGATTATGTACAATGCCAATAAAGCTTCATATTTTCCAAATTATTCAGTAACCCGTTAGAAGAAAAAAGATGGTATGACATAGGCTTATATCATATTGTAACTTACAGAAAATAAATCGATAATAAAAACTTGTTAAAGGCCAAATGTATGGCTACAGTGTGTATATGCACATGCTTATGTGCACTATATACTATATTAAAAAAGCTTGTGACTTAATAATGAGCCAAGCTTTATGAAGCTATGCTTATCTCATTTATCAAACAAACTTTGAATACAAGTTTGGCTTGGTCAAGTAACAAGCAAAGTTCATTCAACATTAGAAGCTTTAAAAAGGTTTCCTCATTAGTTATTAAGTAACACTTCTTCATATATATGAGACATATTATATATTTACCTCCACCAATTGTTGCCTCAGGCAATCGCTCAATTGAGTACTTGTGTTGGGTGATGTACATTATCGGCACACCGGGAACCTGCAATTCAAAACCAAGTTCTTGTGGTCACGCTCCAATGTCAACAATGGAGGATAGGAAAATAATTATTCACTTTACCTTTCGGATCCTTCGCTTCAAGTCTCGATCGCATGTTGCAACAATGTAGCACTTATGCTGCTTCCAACAAAATGGTTTGTGTAAATAGAATGGAAAGAACAATGAAATAAGAGGCAGATAGATGCCCAGCCACCCTTTGTTACCCTAGTTTCTAATATAACTACTCATTTGAATGAATTTACATTGGTAAAGCCTGGAATATGGATTGTTGATTTCATTAGTTCATAAATGAAACACAGGGCACAAAGAAATAGAATTAAGTAAATAATACTCAACAATATCATTTAGATAAGCCACTAGCCAGGAATTCAAAATTCAGAAAAATTGCACTGCAAATTTTTGAAGTTACAAAGTTACAGCAACATGCAAGAGAGGAAAAGTAGCCCCATTATCTTAAACATCCCAATATCATATGGATTCAAATTCCTTCTCAAAAGTAGTGGTGTGACTCAGTTTACTGATCAAGAACACCAAAAACAAGTAAGAGTTCTAGCACATGCCAGTCACTTAATAATAGGAAAAAAAATTACATCACAACCAACTGCATGGATTTAAGTACCCATGCAATTTATTACCTTCATAGAAAGCTCTTGGTTTGATAAATACACCCAATAAAAGGTACCAAACCCATACCCTCCCCCCAAGCCCCAAGACGAATAGAAACTAAAATAATGAGAAAACCCAGACTTTTGCTGACATTTGACTACCCTGATTTCTGCATGATGGAAACCCAAAGAAAACAGAGAAATAAACTGATAGACCAATAGTCTCTCTGATATATTCTCCAAATTAAACAGTAGTACACACACAACAGTACAAGATAACACCAGAAAACTACCAGAAATACAGTAACAAAACAGAAGTAAACAGAAGATAACAGTCCTAGCACTTTGAGTGGCTAGTCACTCCCAATATCAGCACTTCGAGAAGATAGGGGTCTTCCCAATCTCTCAATTCCCAATTTCTGCCTAACCTCCCTCTTCCCTTCTCCTCTGTATTTATCCTTCTCTCCCTGCCGCATAACTGCTTGTCCCCCATAACTGCCTGCCCACTAATAACCTCTTTTATAACTTCCCTCTTTCCAGAATATACCCTATAAGATGAATATTAGGTTTCATATACTTGAAATTAACAAAAGTTTTTGAATTTGTATACTTAGCCCTGCCAGCTCCTTAATCCATGAAATAAACACAGTACAGAGATGGTTTTTCTTTATCCATCCTGAATATGAATAAATCTCAGTAATTAAGACTTTTTTTTAGATAAAAAAGGAAATTTGAAATTTCATCAGAAGGAAAGAATTTATAATAATAAAGTTTGCTCCCAGAAGATTCTAAAAGGAAAACTAGAAAGAGATTACAAATAATCACCTGAGTAACTCTCTCAACAATGCAGTCATCAGCATAGGTCCCTTTATGAGTACAGGGTATCCTTTCAAATCGAGGATCCTTTGCAATCCTGTCAAGTAGAAAGACGAATAATTAATAAAATCAGCTTACTGAGCAAGAATTATAGACATCGGCTTCTAGTACTAATGGACTAACCCCTAAATCCTAGAACAAAAGGGTTAATGGAATTTCTTTTCAGTACTAGACTGAGAGATGGCCTATACGATAAAATGGCCAATAGTTGCATGATGAAAGATGATGGTGGCAAACTCTGATATTTAAAACAGAAAAAATAAAAATTAAAGAAACCCTGTGGATTGGCCCTTTATTATTTTTCAGTTTGAAAATTGTCATTTTGTTCCTTACAGTTTAGTCCATTAGTACTGGAAGCCCCATCTGTCTATTTTGGAACAATAAGCTATCATTGGTCAAATCATAACTCTTAAAGGGATACTCAATTTTTTTTTTTTTTTCTAAATTAGGTTTCAAACAAGGATGACACAGTCACGTGCAACTCATGCATTTTCCATTATGAAATAGACAGGCGACTAAGGTACTTAAGAACTAAAGCATGTATAAACAAAATGACACTTTCCAAATAGCAGGGGACAAAGTGATATTAAGCCAAACCACAAGGAATTATCTAATATTTTCCCTACTCAAAAGTTGAATAGAAATAGCACAACAGAAACCTGCAATAACCCTGGATACGCAGGGTATGCAAATGGTGATTTTGATCTTCTACGTGTACAGCCCAAATGTACGAGAATATAAATCAACAAAAAAATAATTTATATAGATATATAAAGGCAATAAACAAAACATCTACCTGAGAGCTACACGATATTTCTGGCCTAATTTCTCAAGTTCTGCCATCACACAATCCGTGATACAAGGAGTGCCTAAAAAACCAAAATATCAATAGAATGAATGTAAGAATAGAAACAGGGAAATTGTTATTCACAAGCGCAACAACTAACAGAATCTTTGACCTCCTGAAAAAGGCTATTACAAACAATATAATATCTAAAACTAGCTAAGAACCCAACAATCTGATAATATATATGAATTTCACAGACTGATTAACTTAAGACAAGACAAGTAACTGTCAGCTTCAAACTCACATTTTGCATATAAGCAGTCCATCATTCCCTTCTCCAAGTCCAACTACATAAAAAACAAAGGTTTACATGAGAATACCATACCAACAAAGAAACTTAAAAAAAAAATGATAGCTTTTGTCCTAGTAATTTTAAGGTTACAAAGTAAAATACTGTATAATTTTAATAATTCAATAGAGAGATCATGTTTGATCTGTTATTCCAATAGTTTGAGGAAAAAATCGTAAAAATAATAT
This sequence comes from Ceratonia siliqua, assembly GCA_034509205.1. Taxonomy (NCBI): domain Eukaryota; kingdom Viridiplantae; phylum Streptophyta; class Magnoliopsida; order Fabales; family Fabaceae; genus Ceratonia; species Ceratonia siliqua. The sequence goes on from JASKGM010006508.1 coordinate 9,836, forward strand.
GTATATCATAAATAGAAAGTCAGAAACATTATCATACAAAAAGAAATGACTTCAATTGGCGTCTTGGCCTATGCTGCCATATACTACAAACTTGACCAAAATGCACTGGAAATTCAAGCGTGTGGAACCATATGTATTTATTCATTAAAATTAAACTAGACTCCAAAAAAGATCATACAATGACAGTCAAATGAAGCACACTCACTTTATTCTGGATGGAGAAATTGATGAAGTTGGTATCCACCAAAACTAGATAGGGAGGTCCCAATTGAGTGTTGTATTCAAAGTAGAGTGCCGAAGGATAATTTGGGCTTAATTACACAAATTAAAAACACAGATTATAAAAAAGATTTAAAAAATAAAAACTCTATTAGAATATTTAGAATTCAAAGAAAAAGGTCAGGATGGCAGCTTACACATTTCTCGGTAGCTTTTCCTTGCTAAGGTCCTTCTTATTTGGGTTCAAAACCTCTTGTTTATAGCTAAATTTGACACAATATACAAATTTTAATCAAATAATAATAATATACCATGAATAACAAGTAACTATGAAAATCTAAGCAATGGGCAAGGAGAAAAGCCAAAGATAACAAGTAATAAGCATAAAATAACTCACTTTTTGATTGCTTTGGAGGTGACAAGCTTCTTCATGACGGCAAATTTGGGTCCCTTCTTCGCTTTACCCATCTCTTCGACTGAGCTAAGTGAGATTTCGGATTGGAGATTGTGTGAAACCCTAAAATCCCTTTACTTTGAATACTGACAAGCTGCTTTTTGAAACTCAGTAGTTACGTAAGAGCTCACCTGCGATTGGAGCGGGTAGGAGGGGTTTAGAGTCGTTATGCCTAGTGGAGCAAGGACTGTGCACAATACAGGAGGGCTTAGTGTTGTACAAGATAAGCCCAAATCATCCGGTAACTAGGCCTCAACTAAAGAAGGTAACCCAAAATAAAAACCCAAACTTTTCCAAGTCCCAATAAATAAAAAGTTAATCTTACCCAAATTTACGGACGAAATTTTCGAGAGAATTTATTTTCTCTGGGGACAAATGTGATTGTAGATCTTACTCCTCCTAAAATTTAGAAATAAGGGTGTTTCTTGTTTGAAAACTTTGTTACATTAAATTTATGAGAATATAGTTTGTTTATTCAGTTACTTCAAT
>JASKGM010006509.1:0-10996 GCA_034509205.1 Ceratonia siliqua
CACCATTTCACAATCTCAGTTTCTTAGAACAATAGGGAGCAGTATAATTAAGATGATAATGAGTAGCAGTATAATAGCGAAAGAGGTCCATTTCCTGGATTTTTTCTGGTGATTCCTTACAACCTGTAGCTGCTGAACCTCACCCCTTACGCAGGAATCAACTCGAGCCATGTGGCTCTCTATATCATCTAGTATCCCTTAAACATATATACACTACCCAATATACTAACAAAGTTTAAGTAATTAATGTTACTTACACAATTTATAAAAGTAAATTTTATAAAGTATTAAGATGACTAAATGTAAATAATACCACATAAAATTTTGGTTAAATTCAAATACAACCAACTCCATAGTTTAGGAATAAGAGTTTCTATTACTGATTCCAAAGATTTGCAGCAAATTAACAACACAATGTACTCTAGAAAATTTTTAAAACAAATCAGGCCCATAGAAATATTTAAATCAAATTAATTATAAATAAATATATATACATGTTACATGTGCCTCTCGTTGAATCTCACATATAATATATTTAATATTCATTTATAATTATTTTAATATACAACTTGTTCATAAACTAAGAGAAATTCTTAAATAAATTTTAGTTTATAATTAACTTTAATGTACAACTTATTCATAAACTAAGAGAAATTTTTTAATAAACTTAGTTTACAAAAAATATATAAATTAAGCTAATAATAAAAGAATATATATACATGCCAAATGAATTTAAATAAATTTTATCTAAGCGTGCACATATCTATTCATAAATAATTTGGCATAAAAAAAATTTAGCTAAGAATTTCTCCCTAAACTAGCCAACCAAAATATTTCTCCCCTCTCGATGTATATATATAACACACCCGCTTCTCTCTCTCTCTCTCTCTCTTTCATTGTACAAAAATGTCCAACCTTTTCTCAAAACACCTCCACCTCTGTTTCTTCAAGCTCAAATATCCCACCTGCAACACCGCCACACCCTTATCCCCACCACACCCAGAACATCACCGCTGCCATCCACCACCATCTTCTTCCTCTTCCAATTCCACCACTTTCCTCTTCAACACCACCTTCTCCCTCAACTCCGACTCCCTCTACGAACCCACCTCCTCCTCCGCTCACTCCACCTCCAAATCCACCGATGACTTCTTCTCCTCCTCTTCCTCCCACTCCTCCTCCTCCGACCCCCCGCCACCAGACTTTGCCTCCGTCTTCGCCTCCCAGCGCTTCTTCTTCTCCTCCCCCGGCCGCTCCAACTCCATCCTTCAGTCCCCCGACACTCGTCGCCCCACAAACTCCAACAACACCACCACCACCACCACGACGTTGATGTCCAGCGGCGGCGGTGTCAGAGTTCCCAAGTACTCTCTCAACCCTTACGTCGATTTCCGGCGTTCAATGGAGGAAATGATCGAATCCCGCAAATTGGTCGACGTGAGAAAAGACTGGGACTATCTCCACGAGCTCCTCTTAAGTTATCTTTCTCTGAATCCTACCCACACCCACAAGTACATTGTTCGAGCTTTCACCGACCTGGTCGTCGACCTTTTATCCGTACCGGAAACCAGTCACTGCCGTAAACCCAAGAGCCGCCGCCGCCAGCGCAGTAGTTTCTCAGGACGGTTGGTATAATTGGTAAACTAATCAAACTAATTAACAACGATTTAATTATAGCATGAAAACATATTGGTGTGGGTGCTGCTTTAATGGGATTTTCTTTAGCTTCTGCGATCAAGACAAAGGAAAAATCTATATTTTTGGTGATCACAGTTCACAAAACTAAGGAGAGGCCGGGCGTGGTGCATGGGACAGGAACGTTGGTGTCTCGATGTTGTTTTATATTATAGGACTTTAAATATATCTGCTACTTTGTTATCTGTAAAATAGGTTCTTTTCCTGGGTTTTCTTTTTCTTTGGAAGGAAAAATGCTGTAATTCCATGGAAAAGTATTGTCCTCGTTTTATTGTCCTTGTATTGGTTTGTGTGGTCCTTTAATGGCACCTTTGATAGGGATTTTTGTACACAAACTCACGAGGAGCTCAGTTTTTCCCTATGGGGAAGGGTACTTTGGTGGCCATTCGATCTCTCCATAAACATGTCCTCAAGGTGTAAGAAAATAATATTTACACAAATTTTATTCACAAACTATTGTAAAATTTTCAGTTAAATTTAGATGTAACTACTTTAATAATTTGTATATTGATATGAATTAAATTTATTTAAATACTAAGATAAATTATCATAACCTCCCTAAAGTTTTGTAATATAATACTCAATATTTTTTCTTGTTTTAAAATAGTACTTGACTCTTTTACAAAGTTATAAAAAGACTAATTTATCCTTATTTCTCATTTATATACATATCAGTGTTAAGAGTAAATTAATCATTTTACACATTCATAAAAGAGATGAGTATCATTTTAGAAATAAAAAGAGTACTAAGTATTATATTACTAAATTTTAAAAGTGATTATAATAATTTATCCTAAATATAGTATTACTCGTGGGTTAATTAGGTTTTGGCTAGCTTAGGATTGGAGCATTAATAAACTGCAGAGTTAATTCTATTCAAAATAAAATGATTCCTGAGATAGGTATTTTTCTCCAGTGTTACTTTGAGATATGATTATAAAATTACCTGAGATGTTAGAAAAAAGAATTAAATATCTTAACGTGCCATTTTAAAATATGATGCATATAAAATATGTATCGTAGAATAATTTACTTTAAACTTAAAACAAAAGGCTAAGTGAAGGTAAATATGAACTTAGGTTATGTGCTTTAAGTTTAGGAATTTTTTAACATTGGTACGCTTTATGTAAACCACACTAATTAATGAATTTTACATCATCGTCTATCAAAATTATATGGAACACATTAATTAATATAATCTATGTAAACTATAAACAGACAAGAGATAAATCTCGCTTAGGATTTATATCTCAACATTATGGCTCATTGAGATAGGGGAAGACCTCAAATTTAGTGTGAGTTGATTAGGATAAGGGACCATGTGAAGGGTTATTATGGGAAGGAGGAAAAAGAAGATAGCGTTCAGTATTGGAAGGTGCAGTTGCAGTTACTGGGGGCAGGGATTCTCTTTCCCTAATGGAAAAACAATTACTTGAAAGGCTTGAACTAAAAGCAGATAAACAAGTAGAAACCAACCCAGGACAAGACAGAAAGAAAAACTGAAAAGTGACAAAACACTTCCACAAGTCATTTCTGCCCTATTCTGATCTAATGCAGCTCATATGGAAAAATATAATACTTGAGAAATATTATAATGTTATATTATAAGAAAGACAAACATAATTAATAAGTTTGATTTATATTTATTTTTTATGGACTAATTTATGCATGTACATTATATTTATCTCTTTTTTAAGATAAAGAAATTAAGTAATCGAGAAAATTCAGATCCCATTATCTTCAAATAAGTTTTGGACACTTATGAATAAGAATCTGCAAAGCTTCAAAACAAAAATGTGACACTGTCCAGTGGTGGGTACTGTCAGTTCCAAAATCCCCTGTTGGTCTAAAAAATGCTTAGCAGGAGCATTGAAGAGCTCAAAATTTGCATTGGGGGAAAAAAGGGTTTGGATATTGTGGTTTTAATCTAATTAATTAGTACTGTTTATATATATAATATGACTTTAGGTGTTACTTGGAGACAAGCCAAAAGGATCCAAAGAGAGGGTGTTAACTAATAAAAACTACAGCAAAAAAATGGATGCTTTTCTCTTTTACACAGAAAGTTTAATTGTAAAGTAAAGTTAGTTGGTTTAGGTAAGGCTAGAACCCTACACTTTTTGTATTTACATGATCATGCACCATTATTTTACATCACTGTTCATTTGGACAAGAAGTTCATGGGCCATATTAATTTACTTACTTTTATGGGGTACGCTGCCCTATCTGAGGGTATAACTATTAGTTTGTTTGTATATTATTTCACATTATATTTATATTTTTTAGTTATTATTATTATTATTTTATAATATAAATAATTTAAAATAAGTGTAAGAAAATGTAATAAAAAGATGTGTATAAATAATATTTTTTAATAACTACCACATTTTTTATTATAATTGTATATAATTTAAATGGACTTATTATGTTACTGCTGGCGCAGGGCTAATAAATAGGTTGGCCTGATCCAGCTCTTCCGGCTGGCTACCATATTTGGACTTGGTTGATTTGGTTCGATTTTGTATCAGGCTCGGAATATGTCAACCCAACCCGGTCCTATACCAGTACATCGAACTTCGAGCCAACCTAGTATTTTTTGACTTATCAAATTTAGATGAGAAAAAATCATATTTTTTCTATAAAAATAAAAGTTTAACTCATCAATCATTATTCTAGTCTTGTGTAAAAAAAAATATGAAAGATACTATGTTACCGCCCCAATTTTGGGGCTGTAGCTTAATTTTAAGGATGTTGATTTATCATTTTTTTTGTTTTTTGTTCCAATTTTTTTATATTAATTAATTATTTGTTAAGTCATATATATTTTTAAAAATTTTTTGAAATGTTTTTTTATTTTTTTTAGATTTTTTTAACTTATGAATGAATAGTATAAAAATATTTTTAAAAAACTCAAAAATATTTTAAGAAAATTTCAAAAAAAATATATTACATAGAAAGTAATTAATTAATGTTAAAAAATAAAAAAACTAAGATAAAAACAAAATAAATTAGAAATAAAAAAAAAGAAATGGATGTAACATAGCCATTTCCAAAAAATATATATTACATTCACGTTAGAATAAAGAAATATCACTAACTATTGAAACTATATGTTGGATTGAAGTTTAAGGCAAAGGAGACAATATTTGATGCCATGAAAATAATGAACTCCAATATGAGTTTGCTTCCTCCTACAACAGCTTAATTGGAGAGGCTCTTAAGAGAAAATATAATTGACTCGAGAGAAGTAAACAAATAAAAATTTAATCAATTTTTTCGAAAAAAAAAATTTAAGTTTGGAAAGTTGGTTTCCTAATTAGGAAAATTCTTCCTATGGTGACTGAATTTGATTACTTGTATTTAGTAAATAACCCAAATTTATAAATAAAAATTATATTCTTTTGTTGTTTTCTTTCATTTATGTGTTGGATTTTTCATAAATAGATTCAATGCACATTTTCTATCAAAATGATATGAAACTGAAAACATTTTTGCACTGAAAATAATTCAATTGTTGTCTTATATATAACATAGCAAATGATGAAATGTGAATTTATGGATACCCCTTTCTATTTTATGATAAATACTAAAATAATAAATTTTATTAAATATGTTCTATAATAAAATTATTGTCAAAAATATTTTCAAAGTATTAACATGTTTAAGAAGCAAAAACTAAAAAAGAAATATAATTTAAGAGGCATAACTAGAAAAAGAAAAAAAATTATTTAGTGTGAATGTTAGAATTTGAACTCATGTCTCTATGATCAAAATAAAATGTTTCAACGATTAAACTATAACCACATATTTGTGATTATTGATACAAATTTTAAATTTAACCTTTTAAGGTGGGCCTGTCAGGCCAACCTTTTTTGGTGGGCTACTGGCCCGATCAAATCAAGCTAAAAAAACCCAAATTGTTTTGGTTAGTGTTTTTAGGGCCCAATCTTATTTTTTTCGATTAATATCAGGATAGGCCATTGAATCAGGCATATTTTGCCAACTTTATGTACAACCTTCAATCGTGATTGTTGATATGCAAATTATAAGAATTATTATTGCAAATCAATGATCATGATTGAACGCTGTATGCTACCACTATAGTAGCATAAAAAATATCCTAACCTAAAACAAGCATAGTGGAGACAAAGTGAAATATAAAATAATAATGTCTTGATATGTACTAAAATATATGTCAATTTATTTTTTAAATAAAAATGTAAAACTTTAATTACCTATTATTTCTTAAGAAAATATCAAAAAAAATTAAAAAAATTAAAACTTTAACTATTTATTATTCCTTAAAAATAGTTTATAAAGATAATATAAAAATAATAGTAATAAATTTAATTTAATAATTTAATCTAACACACACACGCGCACGCACACATACACATTAATATAGATAATAAAATTATATTTAAACAATAAGCCTAGCTATATATTAATTAATTAAGGATAGGAGGTGCGGGTCTATGGAGGCCTAGAATTGAGATAGAACATTAAGGGTTTATAGCCTCACTTTTTGGGCTGTAACTACTGCACTTCTCATAAGAATATAACCAAACCAAGCATGATGGAATCAAGTGACTTATAAATTAACAACAATTGTACTAAACAATAAGCCTATATATATTAATTAAGGATAGGGGGTGCTTTATGTAGGCCTAGAAAATTAGAAATACAAGATTAAGAGCCTTATATATATGGAAGCAAGCGAATTTCCCCAATAGCAACATGACATTCTATGATTATCATATTCCTTGAAACCCTCTTATTTTTTTCGTTATTAGAAATCTCAGTAAAGAAGAAGCACTAGCTATATCCATTAATTATAATTTTTTTTGAATTTTTTTATCTGTTATATAAAAAATTATTCTGTCTAAATTCATGACTTCAAGTAAAATAATTCTTAGAAATATTGGTGGTTGGCTGCCTTAGAAAGAAAAAAGAGATGAGAAGAAAATTTGCTCTCTTGTTAGGTTTTGATTTTGTCTTTTGAGACTTTCTAACCTTTGTTATTTTAAATTCAAAGCTTTTAGTTTTTTTTTGGTCATAAATTTTCAATTAGTGACCAATAAATTAAAAAATTCTAAAACATTTTTTGTGTTTTGTAAAGATCAAGTCGATTTTTATAAAAAAAATTTCCCAGGTCTCGGGTTTTTGCCGAGTTTATTGGTTTTAACAAATCTAAACTTATCTTTTTGTTTGGAATTCTTTAATAACCCGGATTATTAGTCTAAGCAAGTATCTATCAAATTGGCTTGACTAACCAAGTTAAAACACTAGTTTTAACATTCATGATTGAACATTTTTATTTATCAATTAACAAGGCGCACAGTTAATTTGATTTCATAAAATCTTTAACTTTGGTTTCTTATGGGAAACAGTACAGATACAGTCTCTGTGAGGTCGCTAAGATAGAAGATAACAGGCTAATTGTTCCCCATGTCTTATTTGGATTTAGTAGATCATCATTGACATTATGATTCTATCATATATAAGAATTATGCAACTTCTGCTACATTAGAAAAAGGTAAAACAGAGGGCACCCATATTTGGGGTTGGGCAAGATTTGACACCTTGACCCCTCAAATAATTGAAAATATATAATGCAAACAAGGAGGACAAGGGAAAAAAAACAAGTCAAATTATGAAGATGGATGATTCTAGGCAACACTGCTTCATCTCAATCAATTCAAAACTTATACTTTTGGACATGGAGATATTTAATGTGGACCCCTTCATATGCAATCCCTATTTGGCACATGCAAAAACCAGTGTAACATAAGAAGAGTAATAATTTATGTTTTGTTGTTAATGAGGATTTTTGGGTACTAATTTTACAAGTTATTTATTATTTGTTAATCAATCATATAATTAATGTCAACTAATTCCTTAATAGAACTAAATATCTAATCTTAGAATATCCATTTGAGTAACATTAAATTCTCAAAAAAAAAAAAACAGAATTAAATTCTCAATCCCCTATGATTGAATACTCGATCAAATAATACTAGTGAATACTTAAAAAACTATAGCTAATTTAGCAAGTATCAAGTTAAATATAATCTACAGTTATTATTTCACACTCTATCCAATAGCTATAAGATATTCCTAACTCATTGTGACACGAGTATCCACCAAAAAACAATTGTAGTACCGACGAATCCACGTAACTAGAGACACCATATTAAAGAAGTTTTATTATAAGATATCATTTTAAAACTATTTAAAATACTAAAAAAAAGTAAATTTTATAGAATACAAAAAATCCCTGTCTTACAAAATATATTATTTACAAATCTCACAAAATTATTACGTGTCATATATTAAGAAAAGTTAAAGTTTGATGTAATAATGTGATGTGAAGTAAAATAAGTTTATGAGATTTATAAAAAATTTATAAAAAGTATTATTTTAAATTACCATTTTAAAATATAATTATCTCTACAAATTAATCTGATGGAAATAAACTCCAACAGTGTTGTATGCAGCAGATATAATACTTTTTTCCCATTTTCTTGAATAAATCAGTTATAGCTATGGAAAATTTCGGTTGGCCTCCGGTGTCCATTGTCATACAGAAACGCACATCTGTCAAAGCTTTGTTTGTTTGTTTGTTTGTCTGCGGGAGATGGATTTCCACTACGCAATTGTAGCAGAAAATTGAAAGTACCAACAGTATAATTGTCTGAGTTAATATTTTTCAAGCTGCATGCCCTCGGGAATGAGTGCCCCCTCCCCCTCCCCCTCCCCGTCCCTTTGAACAGCAATTTCTTCTATAGCTGGCTTCTATAGGCTTATAGGCTTATAGGCACTGTTCTTGTTTCCATGCACGGGGACAATTCACGATACTGCTTTCTTCTATCCAATCTTTATTTTTAATTTTATGATAACATAATTTAGAATTTATTTGTAAACATAACAATGGTTTCACATTAATTCTCTCATGAGAAGAGTGAAAACATATAAGCCATCGTACAAAAAACAAAAGATATAATTTTAGACTTAAATGCAAACAACTCCTTAGATCTTCTGGTAAAGGATAAATTACATTTTATTTTCTAGTGTTTTGACCCAATATGAATTTGTTCTTGTGTAATTTAAAGTGTGTTATTCAAATTCATTGTTAGTATTTTTATATACATTTTAATATAATTAATTATGTAATGAATTTTTTAACTTTGATTTTTTGACAAGTGAATTTTATTTGTGGTTTAATTTTGGAAATTAATCATTTAAGCTTTTGATATGTGACTAAATAACCCCTTCTATTCATAATTAAAAGAAAACAAAGAAAATAGATCAATTATATTGAAATTAATTTGGTAGAATTTGAGTTAACTAATTTTTTTTTTATTTTAAGATTTTATGTAACTAAATTTTTAGTTACCACTAACAAATTTGTCATATTTTAAATAAAATATATTATTTGTCATGTATTAAAAGTTAAAAAAATTTACTTGATAAATTAATGTAAAATATGAAGAATATTTGCCTCTAAATAAACATAATATATTAATTTTAAGGATACTTTTTTAATATTTATAATATATTGATATTTTGCTCATAAGAGAGTGTTATCAATATTAAATAATACAATAAAAATTTATCAATGTAGGATTACCTTAAGAATTTCCCTAGTTTTTATAAAGATATAAAAAGTTTAATTTATTTTTATTTTTTATTTATATATTATATTAGCATTAAAGGTAAATTGATATTTTTATTCTTTTCTAAGATAAGTATGTGACATTTCAAAAATAATAACGATATAGAATATTATATTATTAAATATTAAAAAAGTTTATGCTAATTTACCTTATTATTTATTATTAAATGAAAAAATAAATTTATCTAATAGTTTATAATAATATTACTATAATGGGTTATGGCCAAAAATAAAGAGAAAGAGATATGAGAAAAAATAAATAAAGGCTTGCTGCCGAAGTATGTTTGTAAGCTTTTGGGCCATACTTGAAGCTTTTTCTGTAAGAATATAACAGAAAGAAAGCAAAGCAGTGATTCAAATGAGGTAAATGGTCGTGATTCACTTCGAGATTGTCGGTGGCTGATTATGTGCAAAGGAGGAGTGTCTTTTTTTCAAGGTAGATTTGTGTGAAGGAATTGTTCTGTCAAAATTATGTACTTTCTTTCTTTTTCTTTGTGTGCGTGGGAGGCTGGCAGCCGTGAGAGAGTAAGGCTTTTTTTGTGTAAAATATTTTAAAACGAATTGGAGAGAGTGAGATATTTTGTTATTAATTTTTTTATATATATATTTTGGCCATAACACATTATTCAAGTTTGTGTTTCCCAACAAATGACCTTCGTGCATGTGAAACGTCTAAGAAAAATGGAGAAATGAGCAAATTTTTAAGTGATTAAATTTTTTTAATATAAATAAATTTAATATAAGTATTTTTTTTATTTTAAATTTATTATTTATTATTTAAATAATTTAAATATATTAATATGTATTATTTAATTATTTTCATATTAAATTATTAATTCTTTATATTATATTAAATTATTAATATATAATATTATATAATATAAAAAATAAAAAATAATATTTAATTTAAACAATTAACGCGTGAACTTTTGCTTTTACTAATTCAATTATCAATCTAATTTGTAAAAACATTGATTAGATTGAAAGACAATGTTCATCATCATTGCCTGCACATTTTTGTTCTACCAGTATGTCCCTTCAATCTTTTCAACAGGCTATTGAATAATCAAATTTGCAGTAGTCCAATTCACAACAGATTTATTTAAAAAAAATTAAATAAAAAATTTAAAATTTTTAAAAATTTAATATTCTTTTTTATGTAAAAAAATTAATAATATCATTTAATTATCCCACTATCTCTTAAAATTTTAAAACATTTATTTTATTTTAATATTTTTAATAATATAATTTTAATGGATAAGACATCTATAATAATTATATAAATAATTAAAATTATCTTTTTCAGTTTAGGTACTGACGTGTGTGTGTATATATATATATATATATATAAAGTTGTTTATTTTATTAACTTAAATATGCTCACTTGTATATAATGTATATTTATAATTATAAAATTTATTATATTATTATATTTTTAAAATATTATATTTTAAAATAACATCTCATGAGTTTCAATATTTTTTTTTGATATCGATCATTTTAAAAATTAAAATAAAATTTAAATTTTATAAAACACTGATATAAAATAGAAAACTTTACAAAACAAACTTCAAAATTTTTATAATCTAATTGAATTGGTTAAAAGTATATATATATATATATATA
>JASKGM010006511.1:0-10992 GCA_034509205.1 Ceratonia siliqua
TATATATATTAATTAGACACACTAGAATCACACCCAAACTGATAAGTTTTTATAAATTGACGTTTTAACGCACCGCACTTACATCCGCACCCACCCAAATGCGAATTACGTAATTTAAGATTCAATAGGAAGATAGATTCTTTTCTCTAAAAATTAAAAAAAAAAAACAATACAAGTGAACAAATTATAAAACATCTCTTTCTTCACATCAAAGTGGATGGGTGATAGTGCTAGTCATTGAATCACATAAAATCACTTTATCTTTAAAATGGTGCATATAGATATATTAGCAATATATTTTAAGTTGTAAAAATTAAAAAAATAAGTTTTTCCTCTAGTTTATTTTGAAACATATATAATTTTTTTCTAAAATATTTGAAGCAAGAAATCATCTTCTCAAAGTAATTTGAATCTGGAGGTGTTTTTGGACTTTTAGAGGAAGTCAACGCACCCACAACATGACTATCACCCAAATACCTCAATTCAGCTATCAAAATTTAAACAATCAAAAACATCTAAAACCAAACAAGTGGTAATAACCATTACAGTAGTAATCACAAAACTAGTATGAAATCGTGGAGTTTGAATCTGCATTACCTTTCAAAGGAATAAAACAAACTCTTGATAATAAGACTAAAATATAATATATCTAAAATCCATGCAAGCTCCACATACAGCAAATTAAACAATTAGTAATACTAAATTTAAAAAGAAAATTAAGTAAAATAAAAGACAACTACACGTAATAGTATGAAAGACAAACTTCCAACATTTGTAAAAGTATAATGCATCACTAGTTGCCTTCCACTTGAAAATCCCGAGATCAGCAGTTATGAACACAGGCTATTGGCTAATCTGGTGTTAACGCTCTGCAGACCTTTGCATCTGCTAAAGCTTGCTCAGCTTGACCCAACCTAATCCAACAAAGAGGCAATTGCAAGATCAGGAGAGAAAACAAATAACTTTGAAGATATATATTACCATTGACATTCTAATAATATACTGTTGAAAAAAAAAAAAAAAAAGCAAGTGATATAGCTTATCCCAATCCCTTTGGACAAAAGAAAATAATCAAGAATCTTCATTCCCCTAATCATATGCTAATATTACAAAATTTACCTATGTCATATCTTTACCTATATAGTATCATCTTGCAAGTACCATTCTTTATCTTCTTGATAAAAAAAAGGAGGGAACATATGTTGTTGCATAATGCTCAACCAGGACATGTCCAACCCCAAGTGCAGCATCACGTATAGATTTATTCTCATCAGCAAGACCTATAAATGAAAAAGTAGACATTACATTCTAGGTTCAATTAAATTTTTTTATATTATCCTTGTGTAAAATTTGATTTGGCATATCTCACCTCCAGATAATCTAGATGTCCTCTCTCACCTTTGGTTTGGGATTATCATCATCATACTCAATCCATTTTCCTGTCAAGGATAAATATTATCAATTGTACAACTTGAAAAATACCAACTCCAATGAAACACATTTTTTTCAACAGACCAACCATTTTGTTGCTTGACCCATGCAACATAATGTCCTGAATCAGCACGCCTACCTTTAGGGGTCAACACAGCAACCAAATCATAAATTTCAGTCATCTGTGTTTCTTTTTGACCTATAGACAGAGAAACTTGGGTAATCAGTAGGAAGAGGGTTGGCAACAGAAACAAATTCAATGGAAGGATTTCACAAGTTTTTACTTTCCTCCATTGGAGCTGCAAATGGCTCCCATTCTCTATTTGATGATCCCTGGATCAATAGAAAAGACAAAGTCTAAGGAATTATGCTTATGTATGCACACTTAGAGTTAGCTTGATTCATTACCTCAGCATCAAACATCTTTGCATCATTTTCTTTCTGAACAGCAATTTTCTCACTGACTTTCAGACCAAGCCTTTTACCTTCATCATTTCTAAGGATCTGCTGGCACAATGTCAATGAAAATAGTCACCACAAACACCACTAATGAAATTACCTTTCAATTAGAGAAACGAACATAAGATTTTCAAATGCCCAAACAAAGTGTATACCTGTCAAGGAGCTTCCAACTTTTTACGTAGATCATCAAAACAAAGATCATAAACATCCAACTCCAGAGGATAATCCACTTTCTGAGATAAGCAAAAACAATTACCAAAACATGATAAATTAATTCTGAGAAAGCAAACAAAATTTCAAGGAAATTTATTCCCCCTCCCCCGCCCAAAACCCCCAAAACAAAAATGAAGCATTACCCGTAAAATGTTAGCCTTTTGGTTGGATTTCCTCTTCCAAAAAAAAAAACGGATCAACTAACGGTTAAGTACCTTGAAAAAATGCACTAGCAGTATAAATAAAAAGTAAAACTCAACAATTTTCAGCATTAAAAGGAAAGCTATAGCAAATCAAAAGCAATATATTATGAAGGCACAAGTGTAGTTGAAGAAAAAATGAAGATGTACATATGTAATTGTGGCTATGATATATGTGTACATTGAAAACCATGTCACGTTCAAACCTTAGGCTTCCCAAGCCAATTCAAAGGATTAAACCACAGTTTCTTCTATTTTATCTTATAGTATTTCTTCTTTAGAAAAATCCTAGGCTTAGGGAATTTGCAAAGTAACACATAGAGAGAACAATTCCTTGCTTAAGAGATTAAAGATTTTACCCAAGAGGTAGAAGTAGAATGAAAGGTTTGTTACTAGAAAGATACCAACAAATGTACAAACTAAAAAGCATATGATTCCTTTTTTTCGTATATACAATACAACATCATAATTAGGCACAAATGCCTATACCATGGTGAATCAGTATAGCAAGTAGCCAAGCACTTTGGATTGAACTAGACAAACAATATGATGCTGGGCCTTTTTCAATTTGATTCACCCAAAGGTGTGCAAAGGCCGTCTCATGGTTGTGTGCATTTATTTTCAAAAAACAGGAACATAATGCAACAGTGAAAGATAGCAAAAAATGATTAAAAGAATCGAGTACTTTTACTCGAGTGAAAAATGGAGCCAAAGAAAAGAACAAAAAATAAATGATAGATAGTTATTTCGTAATAAGTTGATGCATCAAGATAGCATGTGCAAAATCTCTATTATCACCACAAAAACTAGTAGAAGAACAATTTTCCTAACAGTTCACGAAAACAAAGGTTGTTTTCTAACTTTGTAGAGATGAGCTTGAAAATATTTGACATCATCCAGTAGTGAAAGTATGCATACCCCAAATAGCTGCACTCTTCACAAGAGGTGGCACTGGTATGTCCTCTTCTGATTTCCTTATGATTCTGAGATACAATAAAAACATTATGAGAAATAATTCAATCCAAAAAGTAAAGATTTATACAATACAGCTTAAGTTTTTTTTCATTATGAACACTGCTTATCTGTATCATTTAAGTCTAGAAAGGAAATAATTCCAAATGAATGTGAAAGATATATAGACACTAAAATTATTGGAAAACTACCATTTAGTAATGTCTAGCTTATTTTCCAGTCAAATTTTTATTTATTAATCTGAGCTGTCATTTCATTAAAAGCCTGAAAGATGATAACCATCGTAAACACTATTTTACACAACAATCACTTGCACTGCTTTACATTACTAAGAAACAATATATAGCATGTCAGTGATAAATACTGCATTATTTGCAATAATGAAAAGCCAATCTGGAGATTTTTAAGATGTTCATTAATTTATCATCATTAGCTCATATACCAAGTGCATTATGCATGAACTTTATTAAGTACAATAGTGAGTTAGAGAAAAAGGGAGTCTCCATAGTAACAATTCTCTGATTTGAGGTACCCGAATTAGCAAGAAATTTCATTACCTTTAAATTAGTACTACAAGTTTGCAACCTTAATTTTTATCCTTCGCTTCTTCAACTTTACCAATCTAACAAGTAACCATAGTCATATTTCTTAATATGATCCAAATCTGATTCCAGGTTTCATGCACAAATACAATTAATGCTCACAAGACACATTCTTTCTGCATTTAGCATGCATATCAAAACAAACGGAGGGAGCTTAGCCAGAGCATGCTTTTTTATCCTATCAGCCATTGATATTTATCAATTCCTGAATATTAAAATTCCCAAAGGAAAAATAAATAAAAAAGTAGAGAATATCAGTGTCAACCACAGATGAGAGTACTTAAGAAAATATGTCGCATGTGCAACGATGTCTTATAATATAGCTCCTCTAGGGTTTGAAATCCTGCATCACATGGAACAAACGAACTTGACAGCACCCTATTTTTCATGCACAATTATGTAAAGAGTGAGTTACTATCTTCATAAAGATTTTAATTTTACTAAAAAAATTAGTTGGGCAACATGAATTCTGTGTAAATAAACAAGTCCAACTAATCAATTATTTGGAAGTGTGGTCAGGTCCCATAGAATATCAGTTAACACCCAAAAGGAGTTTTATTACCAGCACTGACGTTGAACTTCTTTGATTTATATCTTGAGGTGCATAGAATGCCTTCAAGTTTAAGGCCATTTAAGTATATATCACTTGGCCACTTGATTTTAACATCAATGCATGGTGAGCCCTGAAATGGTACACATTGGAAGTAGAAGGATATAAGAGCTCAACTAGTCACAAATAAAATTAATATTGTAACGCTAATCACACATTGGCCAAAAACATTATGCATGCTGGCCTTAGTAATTGACTAAAGACAATGAAAACTATTTGATTCTTGACAATTCAAACTAACTGAACCAATAATCATCTAGTTTATTGTCTCAAAAGTTCGTCCTCTTCAATTTAGAAAACTTTCTACAGTATGTTTTTCATGATTACTAGGTTTAATGGTCAATTAAATAGATGAAAAACGTTCCTTATTCAGCAAAAAGCACAATTCAAGTCCCTTTATAATATCCTATGACTACTTTTCACAAATGACACTAGTCTTCTTTTACTAAAACAGCATGTACTGCATAATGCATCATTAGTTTACTTGAAAGTATCCAACTTTTAAGTTCATTTAGTCAATGACTTGCGTATGCTTGTGTAGCTAAATTGTGGGGAAATGTCTACATTTTGAAAAGGCTATTTGACCTCAAATGATATGGTATTAAACTAACTACATGCACTTTTAAAATTTGGTATCCTTCTCTAATGCAGTACTTTAAAATGAGGCACTTACATTTATGTCACATATATCTTTTATTGCTATTGTGACAGCCAGAGAAACTACATGCTAAAGCAAAGAAACTACTCATCCATCCCCTATTTGTAGAGTAAAAGAAAATAGTGACACTCAATTTCAAAAAGAAGCAAAAGAACAGAGAAACCGAATGGGGCTCAATTTAAGAGATTGGGTGAAGAAACTAACTATGTTCTCTGTCAGGGATGCTTTTAATATTGGAATTAGATCAGAAAAATCACCTGCCCTGGATCTCAATGGTTGAGGGTTGCAAAATCAAATAAATAAATAAAATCAACCCAATCATTGAATATATCTTAGGAATATAAGAAGTTTTTATACTACTAAGGTCTTTTGGCGGGGTGGGGGCAAGAGGACAATTCTGTTATCATGATGAGAGCCAAAGGAAATTTCCTTCTTCAAAATGGCTTAATTGTGATGCCTTTATCTCTATAACTCCATTTCAGCCAAATTTCAAACCTACAGTTCAGAGCTTGATTTGAAATGTTAATGCAAAAAGATACTAACTTTGGACAAAGCTTGGCTGTACTATGATATTCTCACTTTAAAATTTTAATTTATAACTAAACTAATGAATTATTAAGATAATGATCTCAAGCTCTATGCTTGCTCTTTCATGGAGACGACCCAACAAAAAGAAAGCAATAAAAAAAAAAGGTTATTTTATTTGTGCATGAGACTTGGACCCCTCAACAAGTCTTTACTCCTTGTTGAAACTGCCCGTGTTTTTTTATACAAGAGGGTGATTTCCAAGGTTGAATTGACATTCAACCAAACATTAACTCTTACGATTATTTGTGCTGCTGCATTCCCAAGTGGCAGAAATGCAAAACTTTTAAAAGTACTCATTGACCTTGATGCTACTGATGTAGCAGGTAACCTAATTCTTAAAACATATTCAACTTTGAGCACTATTATATGCACACCATCAGTATACATGACTTTTACATCTTCTATATCCAATATTTTATGATAGTGTTATTGTATTGCATGTAATTGGTGCCCACTACTAATCTAAATCAACATGAAATTAACCAAGTATCTTCCCTTAGCACAAACCACACAACTCTAATTTGAACTCTTCCTTGGTTGGTCTTCAGTTCTTCAAAGTTACCAACATTAAGTAAAAGGATTATCTCCTGCTGTACTATTCTCCATCAATGGTCTAATGAACAGAAAATATGAACCAAAAAGAGAGAAAGATCAATTGAATACTAAGCTCTGCAAGTGTGGTCATGTCCCGTAAAATATCATTTAACACCCAGTAGGAGTCTTATTAGCAGCACTGACGTTGAACTTCTACCATTTAATAAGTATGAATTTCACTATTGGAATTCACAATCCGCACGTATGCTCATGCACATGATAGCAATGACACCGTGAAGAAGGAAACTGAAAACACGTTCCAAGAAACTGAACTGGAAAACAAATATAAAAGGCTTCAAATGTTTGAATCATAAAACCAACAATCCACAAATAATAACTGACAAACTCTTCAAATATGTAACTAAACAATTGAATGAACTTCTCCAAAATTTGAAATGTTTAGATGAAGGAATGGATAGAACGTACATCCAAACTTCAACAAAATGTTATCTAACCATTGATTGTGGGGAAAGGATTTCATCTCTACTAATTATTTGATCTTGTAACATGATTAATAAGAAAAGCAACAATAACCACATGACATGATCTATCTTATAAAATCAAATCATAAATGGTAATCTTTCTCTCTAGAAAATAAATTGGGCTCCAAGAAGTAACCAACTGGACTCTATTGGTTCTATTCATGCAATATCCTCACATACATTTGCAAATCAGAATTTATTTACTTCTCAAGTGTTTGGGTCTTCCTCAAATGCATGTGGGAAAAGTTGGAATGCCAACCAAGATTTTCAAGGTAGAGGATATGAATCATGTAGGGTGATAATGTTACGGAGTCCAAACTAAGTATAAGAATGGAAAATATGCCACTAAATAATCATGCACGAAATTGATATCATTCTCATTCAATAAAGATCAGAAGTAAATCCCCAGCACAAAGTTATCAGATTTATTCAGCATCACTTTCTTCATAAATAATAGTGATCCTATATATTTCTAGTTTATAGAGTCCCCAAAAGCTTTTCTTATTAAAGACAAGGTATATCATGTTTCAAAACAAGCAGATAAAATAAGCAGGGAAGGAAATTATTGAAGGACCGTTAACGTTTCGGCGGACGAAATCGGTCGACGTAGAGCCGTCGTTGAAGGGGCCTGGAGTGGGTGAAAGAGAGCACAAACAACATCGTGTCGTTCGCACAATCGCTAAAGCAAGGAAGGGAGCCGCTGCCATTCGCATAATCGCCAGAGCAAGGAAGGAGGAAGGGAGCTGTTGCCGTTCGCACAATCGCCAGAGCAAGGAAGGAGGAAGGGAGCCGCAAAACATCGAGGGTCATTTTGCAATTTCTTTCTTTCATGGGATGAAATTGTAAAATTTTAATAAATCTTTAATTGTAACCGGTTTTACAGGTTCCCAGTCATCCCGTAATCTCCCACTAATTGGGATCCAACGAACGCCCCTTGCACCTAATGGCATCTAATGGCATCTAACGGCTGTGGGTGTTTTGTCATTTCTGGCGGTTGCCTAAAGCCTCATTTGTGAGGGCGTAGGATAGACAAACCCTTTAATTAATAAATGGTTTGAATTAAGCCATTTTATTATCCCAACTTCTTCTCTTTCTATGTTCCTTGTCTCTATTTCTCTTTTTTTATTTTTCTCTCTCTCTCTCTCTCTTTCTCTTTCTCCTCACACCTTATTTCTAAACTTTTTTATTTTTATTCTTTCTAGCTCCAGTGCTTCATTTTATCACTCTCTCTTCTTAAATTCTCTCCCTTCTCGTTTTTTCTCTCCTTAATTTCTAATGCTCTTTATCTCTTATTTTAAAAATATATATATAATATAAAGCTCTCTTGTTTCTTTCATATTTTTAAGAGTAAATTATTCTTCTCTTCCTTAAGATATGTTTTAATCACACAATCCTTTTTTTTATTATAAAAAAATATACAAACCTCCCTTAAAAGCTAAAAATGTATTACAAGTTTACAACTTAACCTAATTTTAAATTTAACATCAATTAAATTATTTATTTATCTAAAATACCCTTTATAAAAAAAAAACTTGTGAAATCCAAATCATTTATTTATTTATTAATTCTTAGTAATTTTAATGTTAAAAAGGAAATAAAAACACTTCAAATAAATTTTTTAAAAATTTTATAATTAATAATAAATAAATTTAAAAGTTCAAACATATTAAGTAATTTTTTTACAATCGATAAATTTAAAAAATTTTAAAAGATATTTTATATGTATTAATAATTTAACTAAATTTAAAATTAAAATTAAATTAAGTTATAATGTTATTTAATTTTTTTTAAAATATTCGTATATATTTTTATAATAAAAAAATTCTATAATTAAAATATATCTTAAAAGATAAAATAACTTATTTTATTTTTAAACGGTTTACAATCACTAATAAAATTTTAAAATTCTATTTTTTTATTTTTAATAAATATTTAAATCCATTGTTACTAGCTAAGGTATCAAATAACATAATTTATTTTTAATATATTACTGTTTTTCTTAATTAAAAGAGATAAAGAAGGAAGAGATAGAAACTAAGCAGAGAGAAAGGAAAAGAATAAATAGTAAGTTGAGATCAAAGAAAGCGGACAATAAAAATTGAGATAATTTAGCCCAAAATAGAGTCGGGAAGGGAGAGACTAATAAAATGGGAGAGAGAGAGAGAGGGGGGGGGGGGAATAAAAAAGAGTGATAGAGAAAAGGGAAACAGAGAGAGCAAGAAGTAGGAGAAAGTAGAATAACAAAGTGGTACTATTCAAGTTTTACATTTAAATACGTATGCACTTTACCCTCTACAGTGCCGGCTGCACTTTAGAAGATCTGTATCCGGTGGTTCTTCATATGCGAAAATTTACTGAAAAGGGATCATATCATAACAAAACAAACTTGGCGTACTTGCTGCGTAAAACAGCACGGTTGTATCTATTCATCATCAAGGAAACAACATATAAACAAGAAACACTCCATACAAAGAACAAAGCCCACTGAGAGTTTAACAGTTTTTATTCTGCTTAATTACATCTCAAAGGTGACTTTGACAGCTTGCGTGGATGACCAATTCAGCCCTGATGAGCCCCTTCTGGTTTCTACAAACCAAACAAAATAAGGTGTGCATTAGATTGTCGTAGTAAGAATACATAAATGACATAAGATCTGCAGTAGACTTTCAATGTCGCATATCTGCTGCAAAGGTAAAGCAATAACAAATTCTAGGCCTTCCCATTTCAGAGCCAGACATAGACTTCATGGAGGATTCCAATTCCCCTGGCTTCTGCGTGTCCATGTGCACATCATGGTGTAACCCCCCCCCCCCCGGGCTCTCTCTCTCCAAGTCAGTGGATGGGTACGCGAGGAAACACAAAGTAAACATTTCTAAACGGCCTCTTGATAGGTAAAAAGAAATTTTATAATTACAAAATTAAAAAATAAAAAAATAAAAAAAAAAACATAAAATTGAACAAGAAAAAATCTGAAACAAAAGTTGAAAAGGATGGAATTTGAATGCAATTGATGCAGGAGCATCCTTGCTTTATTACTGGTTTTCTCTTGTGTTCTGTTTTTTTTATTCTGTTTGCCTTTTGTGGTGTATATCTGGCCTTAGGACGTGTGCTTGTATTTGCTGTTAAGTAATCACATGCTCAGTACATATTCGAGGTTTTCTTGAAAGTAAGAACCCTATTTCTCAGTCTCGTCTCTATCGTTCTTTTATTTCGAGCTTGTCTCCAGTGTTTGCATCCCTGAAACTACCCATCCCTGCGTTAAGTGGTATCAGAGCCAACGGCCGATCATTGCAACAGTAGAGGAACGGAAAAGCAAACAGAGTTGGCTGAGATGAAGAGGTCGATTGACGACCTGTCGCAAGCTATACAAGCTCTGCAACAACAATGGCGTGTGGAAGCACACATGGAGTCTTCGGCAAGAACCCATCCCATGGTGGTGACCAAATAGGTTTAGAAGTGCTGGGAAGCAGCACTAGAGACCAAGACGCAGCCCAATGGGTTGGAACCCATTTTGGGGGGAAAACCATGTGGGAAGAGAAGGAACTACCAGACCCAGTTTACGATGAGTACCCAGAGGAAGAGGTTTGCATTGAGTATCATGAGGAAGTAGAAGAGGAACTTGCATGTGCGTATTATCATGGGGATGTGAGTGTCCTTGTTTCTGGTAATACCCATCGAGAGTCACCAGCACGGTACTCGCAAGGAGGCCCAATCATACTCGGGGGACGTCAACCTACTAGTGAAGTTAATCCATCAAATGACTTGAAACTTCTAGTGGTCATGATATCCGAGTGGCCACCTGATCGTGGTCATGATATCCGCAAGTTAAACAGCAGCAATTCCAAGTGTTTGAGTGCTCAGGGAGATGACTCAAAAAGAGCACGAACTGTGCGCAAAATGGAAGAACTAGTAGAATGGAGTTCTAGGTCATTGATTAAGCAATTTAGAAAAAGCCCAAAACTTTTTTTCAGATTGATCAAAACAATCGGTGTAAGTCCACTTGTTGCCTTCAAGTTTGTAGGTTGTTTGCCACCTCTTAGTGGGACCATAAGGGTGAACCCATGGAACATTAATACGGTAACTATTCAGATTGGGTCTTCACATGTTCTAATAATGATCACCACACATGGCTATGTTGAGGAGGGAGTTAATGTTCAAGGTGAGTGGGCCCCTCCTATTA
>JASKGM010006512.1:0-10991 GCA_034509205.1 Ceratonia siliqua
AGGCAGCGTAAGTTTGGGATGCTAATATGTAGGTGTACATTATAATTATAGGTACACTTGAATCAAATTCTTCAAAAACCAAACCTATCCTGAGGTAGAGTCGAGTAGAAACAGTTACCTCAGTACCTACAGTTTGAGAGGTGAGTGGATTCTTACTTGCCTCTTTATGTATGAATTTATTAAAGTTTACCTTGTGCATAAATGATTTTATTGAGTATGGATTTGAGGAAATTTTGAGAAAGTGATATATATATATATATATATATATATATATTTATCTGTGAAACTTATTATCATGTTCCACAGTATGAAAAATATTTGAACTTTGATATTGTGAAAGTATGAATGATATGAGAATTACGAAAGAAATTTAGAACTGTATTCTGGGATCCGTAGTAGAGTGGTGGTAAAACCACTAGGTGCACCTAGGTTGCAACCTTTATCAGTTGAGGGCAGTTCCCGATAAAGGGTACTTCTGTCAATGAGTACAATTCCTGACAGAAGATTGAGTGTTATTATGAATGGTTCCTCCGAATGAGAATGCTCCAGAAGAGAACAGGAAAGTTAGTATTTCCCTTCGGTGAGTGCAGTTCCCGAAGGTGAAAATCGGGTTACCCTATAGTTGAGATTTATCTTCTAGAGTGGGAATATTGTTTTCTTAGTTTAGGTTCTCCCCTTATATTATTATGGATCCTATGAAATTTATACTTTGATTAAAGTATTATTGGACAAAATGTCATTTTAAATTTCATATTATTTAAAATTATTCTATGAAGTAAAAGTTGTTTTCGTTCCTGAATGTAATGTGCATTAGGTGCTTATTATGTCCAAAAGTACTAAAATGAGATTTCATATTATTTTAGCGATAATGCACTTACATGTGGGGGTTTATGTATCAATTGGTAAGTTTGATTTCTATTCACTGAGTCGGTGGACTCACTCCTCAACTTTAACATTTTCATATCAGGATATTGGTGAACTTCCTTCAGCCCCGCCAGTACCTTTTGAACCAGCTAATTGAATTTGGTAGGCATCACCTTGAGTAGTAAATGTTGGAGTCTACTTGAGGATTTTTGGACAGATGTTAGATATGGTTTATTTGCATTTTTGTTTATTTTCATGGTCTGTAGATATAATTGTATAGTTCTGTGTAATTTGGATATACAGTCCATGATGGACCATTTACTGCTTTTCTATTAAGCCACTGAGGCTTCTAGTTGATGGTGGGCATGTTCACCTTGTTATTTAACAGATTTGTACCCTGGGATAGTCCATATTTCAGGGGAAACTCTGCCGAAACTTTTAATAAATTTTTGACTTAGAAATTATTTTTATGAAAGTGTATTTTAACTTTATTACTCATTTAAGAATGATTATGAATGACATTAATTGCATTAGTATTTTAGGCTAGTATGTGATTACCTGAAGGGTAATTCCCTACGTCGGTCACGTGTCCTAAAATGGGGCGTGACAAATATTTTAAAAGAAATATTTTTTTAAATGTTTTAGCTCAACTTATTTGTATAGATATGCAGCTATAGAATAAATATTATTTTGAAATAACATAGAAAAAGAGAATTATTGTAATAATGCTGTTTGTAAAATTTAAAAATATATTATTACATTAAAGAGGAAAAATGTATTAATGTTGGATCTAATTGTTTATCCTAAATGTTTATAGTATAGGCATGTGTTTAAAAAATTTTCAAACATTTAAGCTTACAAACAGACAAAAACAAAACACATAGGCAAATAATTCACGGTTAGAAAGAAAAGTAAAATAGATGAGAATTTTACATACCTCTTCTAGTTACTTTAGTCTTATAATATACTTCCAAACTAAGCGCACTGACCACCTATTCTTTAGGAAGTACCAATCCACGGAATATACGGTGAATATAGTTAGTGATTAGAACAAAACAAAAGATGAAAGAAAATAATTGATAACTTTCAAATTAAATTACAAAGTCTTTCCTTTCTCTTCAAGTATAGCATGTAGAATTATATGAAGGCACTTAAAAAAAACTCACTTTTACTCGTAGTATTTTTCTCTCAAAAACCTTGAGGCATTCTCAATGTGTTTTCTCTCTAATTTTTTTGGCCACAAGGAGATAGGGTTATGTTATATTTATACTAACCTAACCCTAGGTCATTCCTTTGAATTCAAAAATATTATTCCCTAAAACTTAGGGATTCCACATACCTACTAAGAAGAATAGATAATCAAATTATCTAATTAATTTATCAATTAATAATTGTATTATTCAATTCATAAATTTATATTTTATTTAACTTTTAAAAAAAACATGTGTGGCTTTCTAATTAGTCATGCTTGAATAGAAAACTCAAATAAATAATTTTATTTAACTAAATCTCTTTGACTTAGTTAGTCTCTAGTTAATGTATGTTACCTAAGAAATTAAAACTCATTTAATTTCTAATCATTTATTCACTAGGATCACTAGGATAATTATGAGGGAATTAATTCCCTTCTTTTGGGCGTGGTCCCCTCCATCACATGGGGAGGTGATTATCTTACAAATTTGAACAATTCAAACTTTTCAATTATATTATGATAAATAATTAAATTAATTTTATCTTAATAAAATGGTATAGCCAAAATTTCTAATTAAATGAGGATTTAATTTTATTTTAATTAACTTCTTCAAATTAAATATTTGAACAATTCAAATATTAATTTAAAGTGGTTAAATCAAAATTAATTACTAAGATAAAAATGTTGTCCTAATTGAGACAACACTTGTCATAATTAAAACAAACACTTGTCTTAAAATTCTATTGTCTAATTCAAATAACACTTGTTTAAATTAGACAACTAATATGATAATTATTTTTGCCTCTTTGGTGACAAAAATGTTTCTCACATTTTCAAGCATGATTAGGACAACATTGGTTCTAAAATAACTCTTTGTCTAAATTAAGACAACTATTGTCTTAATAAAAACATTAACTGAAATGCTATCAATTAACTTCATCTTAAATCTATTACAACTTAATGTGTATTGAATTTTCCAAAGCTAAGTTGGAAATCCATTTAGACATATGAATTTTGAGCTCCAATAAATTTTGGGATTATTTTAATCATATTAAGATAATAATATTTTATTAATCATGAAGTCATTTTACCAAATACTTATGATTGCACTTTTGATAATTCTTAAAATTACAAGAAGTCAATGTTGAACATTGATTTGTCCAATTTGCAAATATAGTATTTGTGAATCCTCGTAGCCCATCCATTGACACATGCAAATATACTATCTTGGAATGATGAGTAGCTAATTCATCATTTCACTAGGCCCAGATATGTCACTTGTCTTCCTAAAATCACCATAAGTGATATAATGTTACGAACTTTATTTCCTTGATTTATCTTCCTAGATGTTACACCTACTATGTTCCCAACATATATAGTCTTGATCAATATCACATAATGGTTGTGCCCATAGTATATCAAAGATCATAGTGGTCATGAATACAAGTCCATAATCCATTAGAGTTTTGGTTTTGCCACTAGTGGATACAATGTGTGTGAGTGCAAGTTTAAAGCAACGATATTAACTTGAACTTAATATCTCACTTGATTCCAATTCATTTGATAATGTCATTACCTAAAGTCTACAACTTCAATGATTTGAGATTCATCATTCCCTTAGAAAGGAATCTCATTCTTTCTATGGAAGTAATCCGAATACTACAGTCTTTATTGAATAGAGTGACCAGCTCTACTTAGTGACTGTAAATAGTATTTTAAATTCATCCAAAGGTACATATCTCTTTTTACATAACCCTTATGCAAATGTATCTTGGTTTCTTAGAATCTAGGAACCTTAATAGCTAGTAACTAAAACTTACACAGTAAACTCTTTATTTATTAATATTAAAATATATTTACATCAAATTGGAGAATACAATTTGCCTTTCAGGGCAACCTATTCCCAATAATCTCCCACTTACCTTAAAGCGAATATGACATATTCCCAATCCCTAATCCTTCTAAGTGACCCTCGAAGCTCTTCTATGAAAGAGTCTTTGTGAATGGATCAGCCAGATTCCTTTTACTCGTAGTCTTGGTGATGACCACTTCTCCACACTGTACTATCTCTCATATGATATTATACTTTCTCTCAATGTGTTTAGATGCCCTATAATTCTGTGGTTCTTTTGAGTTTGTCATAGCTCCACTGTTATCACAATAGAGAGTTATAGCCTTATCCGCATCAGGAACCACCTCAAGTTCTTTAAGGACATGCACAACCAAACAGCTTCCTTTGTAGTTTCACAAGCTTCAACATATTCTATTTCCATGGTAAAGTCAACAATGCAAGATTGTTTTACGCTCCTCTAAACAGCGGCTACACTACTAAAGTGAAAACAAAGCCTGATGTCGATTTTCTAAAGTCGATGTCAAACTGAAAATTTGAGTCAATGTACCCAATCAAAATTTGGTCACTACCAGAATACACTAACATGTAATTCTTCATCCTACAAAGATACTTAAATATATACTTGACCGCAATCCAGTGTTCCATGTCAGGGTCTGACTGTAACCTACTAACTAAACTAACTGTATAGTATATGTCTGATCTGGTGCAAAGCATAGCATACATAAGACTTCCCACTACGGATGCATAGGAAATCCCTGTCATTTGTTCAACTTCTAGAGGGTGGAAAACCTCTCTTGGAATCCTACATGCCAAACTTTGTCAATAGTTTGTCAATGTAGGTTACTTGAGACAAGACTATCTACTTGTTTTTGAGATCTCTTATCATTTGAATCCCAAGAATATAGCTAGCCTTTCTTAAATCCTTAATCTGAAACTGCTAATTCAGCCATTCTTTTATTGTAGATAACATTCCTAAATCATTTCCAATTAGT
This sequence comes from Ceratonia siliqua, assembly GCA_034509205.1. Lineage (NCBI taxonomy): Eukaryota > Viridiplantae > Streptophyta > Magnoliopsida > Fabales > Fabaceae > Ceratonia > Ceratonia siliqua. The sequence continues at coordinate 4,901 of JASKGM010006512.1, forward strand.
AGAATGTCATCTACATTGAGTACTAGGAAAACAACCTTACTATCCTATATTCTTTTGTGATACAAGGTTTATCTACATTTTGTTGGAATCCATAAGATAATTGCAATGTCAAATCTTATATTCCAAGATCTCGATGCTTGCTTAATTCCATAGATGGACCTATGCAATTCACAGACTTTATGCTTTTGGCCCTTTTCAATGAAACTGTCTCGTTGACTCATATAAATATGCTCTTTAAGATCCTCATTCAAGAATGTGGTCTTGAGATCCATCTGTCATATCTTGTAGTCAAGATATACAACTATGGATAGTAGATCCTGATGGATTTCAACATTACAACCGGTGAAAAGGTTTCTTCATAGTTGATACCTTCTCTCTGGGTATAACCCTTGGCTACTAGCCTAGCTTTAAAGGTCTCCACCTTCCCATCAACTCCTTTCTTTCTCTTATAGATCCATTTACATCTAATGGGTTTTATTCCTTCAGGTGCATCTACAAAAGTCTAGACCTTGTTAGAATACATAGATTCCAACTCTGATTTCATTGCCTTTTGCCAATGAATAGTATTTACATCATTAATGGCTTCTTCATATGTAACAGGATTTGATTCATATTCATTTGAAAGAACCACCAAGTTCTTTTTTAGACTTATGTATCTTTCAAGTTGTCTAATAACCCTCCCACTACGACGAGGTGCCATGGTTCAGATTCAACTCTTGAATCTTTACCAGTTATGACTTCATCAGAATCATCCTTAAATTTTGACCAATCACTTTGTTCTTTAAGAACAATCTTGCTGTGAGGTTTGTGATATCTCATTAAATCCTCTTCTAAGAAGGTTGCATTTACATTAACAAATACCTTCTTATTCTGGGTGCTATAAAAGTAGTATCCTCTTGTACCTTTAGGATATCCTACAAACAAACATACCTCAACCTTGGTTTCATCTTTGTGGACTCAAGTGTACACACGTGTGCCGGACACCCCCAAGTTCACAAGTGACGTAAAGAGGATTTACGTCCTATCCACAACTCCCTTAGTGTCTTTGGTACTGTCTTTGATAAAGCAAAGTTTAATAGGTACGCTGTTGTTTGTATACAATATTCCCAGAACAATTTTGGTAATGTAGCATAGGACGTCATTGACCTCACCATTTGTAAAATAGTCATATTCCTTCTTTAGTAACCCCATTTTGTTAAGGTGTTTTAGGTGCCAATAAATTAGAAATGATTTCATTATCGACCATAAACTACTAAAACTCTCTAAATAAATACTCACCACTTCAATTTGATCGAAGTTACTTCAATGGTTTGCCTAATTGCTTTTAAGCTTTGGCCTTGAATTCCTTGAACTTTTCAAAGGAATCACTCTTGTTATGCATTATATACACAACATCATATCATGAACAGTCATTAATGAAAGTTATAAAACAAACATAACCTCCTCTAGCTTGAATGTTCATTGGTCCACACAAATCTATGTGTACCAAGTCTAGAACATCCTACATCCTATTACCCTTTGCTTTAAATGAAGATTTAGTCATTTTACCTTCAATATAGGATTTAAATACTGGTAAATAACACTCTATCATGTCTAGTAGTGTATCATCCTTTACTATTTTTCTTAGCCTATTTTGATTAATATGACTTAATCGTAAATGCCATAGATAACTTGTATCTATGCTAGATTCCTTGATTCTTTTAGACTTATATGAATTTTTTTCTACAACATTTGCAGTCCAATTAATTGGTTCTAGATAATATAAATTATTCTTAGTGATTCCAGAACATTAAAATTCCATTGATAAAAATGGTAATCTCATTACCAAAAGAAACATAATATCTATAATTAAGGAAAAAATCAAACTTCTACAAAGTCCAGGAATAAACTAAACATTATCTAAAACTAATGGATTGTTATTCGAAAAATGCAAGGTAATGGCTCATACTGCTTATGCTGAGACTAGTGTGCCATTTTCCATTCTCGTCTGGTGCTAACCTTAGTTAGTTTTCTCTTTGTTTGGAACCTCTACAAAGAATTACAAACATGGTTAGTGGCTTTAGAATTTAATATCTAGCTATTAGTAGAATCATCCACTAAAAATGCTTCTAACATGTTTAGAAAACCTGTACCTTGTTTATTCTTTACAGAATTGAGGTAGGGCTTACAGTTCATCTTCTAATATCCTTTAGTACCACAGTGGAAACACTTTCCTTTGGTGCTATCTTTCTAAGCCTTCTTTTTCATGGGCTTCTTCTTTGGCCCAGCCGATTTCTTAGTAATTTTCTTTTTATTGCCCAGCCCCTTACCTTCTTAAGCTCCACAGCTACCATGTTTCCCTTTAGGTTCATCTTGATTTCAAGAACCTCCTTCACAGCTAGCAAGTCATTCATCAACCCACTAAGGGTATAGTCCCTGCTATCTAATTCATAATCCAACTTGAATTGCAAGAATTAGGAGTTCAGACTATGAATGATCATGGACACTTAATTGTCTAGATAAATCTCAGCCCTGTGTAGCTCAGCCTCATTAAGGCATGAGATTACCTTAAGCATATTGATAGCTTTCACCTTAGCAGACTAAGTCTTCGTACCAAACATCTCATGTAGATGGTACTTCATGTTAGTGGCATATTACATACCATCATCCTACTACTGCAACACATTGGTCATTGAGGCCAGTATATAGCACTTAGCCAGAGCATTGGTATCATTATGATTCTCAGTTTCGCTTGACAGTGAGTTAGGAGTCAAATCAAAGAGTGCTTGCTTAGAAAGGACTTGTGTGATCTTGTCATAGTTCAAAACTATGTTGAGGTTTCTCTTCCACTCCACATAGTTCTTATTGTTCAGGGTGCATTTGTTAAGCAAAATAGATCGTGGGTTCATGATTAAGAGATTCTCTGTAAAATACATTTAATATTAGTAAGCTTACTAGCTATTGAATGGACTTTTAAACATGATGCATATATACATGAGCTTATTAGTTCTTGTTTGACAGTCATTTACCTTCTGCAATATGCAACTAACTATGGGCCATGAATACTTATTACAAAATAAATTGGGACCCTCCCACTCAACTTTGTTACCCGGTATGTTCATACTTAGCATAGTTGAGGATCTCCTTTATTTGGCTCATTAATCTATCAACAAAGCTTACTATAGGTAGTATAGTGATAGGTTAATGTTGAGTGTGCTAACCAACCATTTCATCATACTTGGATATACCTCTAAGTATGTTTCTATAGGAAGTCATATTTAATGATCTACCTAGTTAGACTTATCACTTAGAAAATCCATTTCAATCATGCTTTGAGTATATGCCTGCCTGGAGGGAGTGACATAAACTCCATGACAATGTACTAATGGTTAGAGGCCGTGGGTTCTAGAATTATTAGAGTCCTCTCTCATTCAATATTTTAATTAATTAATTATGATTAATTATTCTAAGTTGATTTACCAAGTTTTCTAAAGTGCATCTCTTTAGAAAACCTAAATCATTTATGAACTTGGTTTCCTTTCTAAACATTTTAGATAGGATTTACATTAGTAACTTGTACTAATTATGTAGGAATATTATTTATTTAATTCCTTGTACATTTCCTAATTATTTTCACACTAACTCGTAGTTTGAAGATAAACTTAGGTAATTTAATTTACTAATTAGTTACTTGGTGATTTAATTTTGATTAAACTCTTTAGTTGGAATTAACTATTTTTAACTAATTTATCAATTATGGACCTAAGTAATTTCTAACTAATATATTTAGTTGAAAAATTAAATCCTAATTAATTAACAGCTAATTATTCATTTTTCTTATGTTTTAATATTTTAAAACTCTTAAAATATAAAACATAATGTATGCATGGGCATGTGAGGTTGATTAGCATCTACTAATCTACATAACATGTTATATATATATATATTATAAAATTAAATATAATACCAAGACCATATTAATGCCCATCCCAAAAAAGAAAAGAAAAGAAAATCCTAAACTATTATATTTATTTTCTTCATTCCTTGCGATTGCTCTAACTCTTGGACTTTTGGGATGCCTCCACTTACTTACCATGCATTGACCGAGAGGTCCTCGCACCTTTCTTGAGCTTGCCATGGCCTTGTTGTTACAACTAGTGGCTTCTTGCCATTTACAACATAATTTTGTAATTTAAAAATTAACAACAATAACCAAGAAGGAAACATGATCATATGGGGTCACCCTTCTTGTTACATCCCAAAAATACAAGGAAATTCCTCTAAGGTATTAATATGACCAAAAATTTAATTTAAACAAAAAACAATGTGCAAATCATGCATCATACATTGTAAATGATTTCTACGTGCAAATCATGCATCATACACACATCTAGCCGTGCACTAGGCTTTGATACCAATTGTTAGATATAGTTGTTTATCCTAAGTGTTTAAAGTACAAGCATGAGTTTTAAAAATTTTTAAACATTTAAGCTTGCAAACATATGGAAACAAAACACAGACAAATAACTTACTGTTAGAAAAAAAAAAGTAAAATAAATGAGAATTTTACATACCTCTTGTAGTCACTTTAATCTTGTAATATACTTCCAAACCAGGCACACTGATTGTCTATTCTTTGGGAAGTACCAATCCACGGAACCTATGGTAAATAGGCTCAGTGATTGGAATAAAACAAAAGATGAAAGAAAATAATTGATAGCTTTCAAATTAAATTACAAAGCCTTCACTTTCCCTTCAAGTATGGCGTATAGAAATCTATGAAGGCACTCAAACAAAATTCATTTTTGCTCTTAGTGTTTTTCTCTCAAAAAACTTGAGGCACTCTCAATATGTTTTCTCTCTAATTTTTTTGGCCACAAGAAGAGAGTGGCTAGGTTATATGTATACTAACCTAACTCTAGGTCATTCATTTGAATTCAAAAATATCATTCCCTAAAACTTAGGGATTCCACACGCCTACTAAGGAGAATGGATAATCAAATTATCGAATTAATTTATCAATTAATAATTGTATTACTCAATTGATAAAGTCATAATTTATTTAACTTTTAAATAACACATGTGTGGCTTTCTAATTGGTCATTATTGAATATAAAATTCAAATAAAGAATTTTATTTAACTAAATCCCTTTGACTTAATTAGTCTCCTAGTGAATGTATATTATCTAAAAAATTAAAATTTTTTTAATTTATAATTATTTATTCACTAGGATAATTATGAGGGAATCAATTCCCCTCCTTTTGGGCATGCTCCTCTCCATTACATAGGGAGGAGATTGTCTTACAAGTTGAACAATTTAAACTTTGTAACAATATTAGGATAAATAATTAAGTAAATTAATTTTATCCTAATAAAATGATATAGCTAAAATTTCTAATTAAATGGAAATTTAATATAATTTTAATCAATTTTTTCAAATTAAATATTTGAACAATTCAAATATTAATTTAAAATGGTTAAACCAAAATTAATTATTAAGATAAAATGTTGTCCTAATTGAAACAACAATTTTCTTAATTAAAACAAACATTTGTCTTAAAATTTTATTGTTAAATTAAAATAACACTTGTTTAAATTAGACAACTAATGTGAGAATTATTTTTGTCTTTTTGGTGGCAAAAATGTTTCTCACATTTTCAAGCATGATTAGGATAACATTTGTCCTAAAATAACTCTTTATATAAATTAAGACAACTCTTGCCTTAATAAAGACAATAACTAAAATGTTATCAATTAACTTCATCTTAAATCTATTCCAACTTACTGTGGATTGAATTCTCCAAATCTAGGTAGGGGAATCCGTTTGAACGTAGGAATTTTGAACTCCAATAAATTTTGGGATTATTTTAATCTTATTAAGACAACATATTTTATTAATCATGAAGTCATTTTACCAAAGACTCATGATCACACTCTTGATAATTCCTAAAATTACGAGAAGTCAATGTTGAATATTGATTTGTCCAATTTGCAAACCTAGTGTTTGTGAACCCTCGTAACCATCCATTGATACAAGGTAAAATTATCATTTTTTTCCTTATGTCAATTTTGTCTACTGGTATTAGATTTCATACGATAAGCGACCAGATA
>JASKGM010006513.1:0-10990 GCA_034509205.1 Ceratonia siliqua
GTCATTGGACCACTTGGGATATTCAAAGAATCTTCATGCTTCTCAGGTGCACCTACTCCTGGGCTGCTCACATCAAAATACCTTATTCATAGCTGCTTGGAAGGTGGATGGTGCATTAGTCAAGCCAAATGGCATGACTAGAAACTCATAATGGCCTTGATGCGTGCGGAAAGCTGTTTTCTCCACATCCTATGAATTCATCCGATTTGATGGTACCCTGCCCTTAAATCCATGCAGCTCATCCAGTAATTCATCAATCATTGGAATAGGGAATTTGTCCTTTATTGTTACTTCATTCAAGGCTTTATAGTCTATACAAAGCCTCCACGAGCCATCATGCTTTTTTACAAGCAGAACTGGAGAGGAATAGGGGCTGTTGCTTGTCCTGACAACTCCAGTTGTGAGTAATTCCCCTATTAACTTCTCTATCTCAGTTTTTTGGTAATGAGGGTATCTATAAGGTTTAACATTTGTTGGACTACTCCCTTCCTTGAGATTAATGCGATGATCATAGGGTCTTGAAGGGGGTAACTTGCTGGGTTCACCAAAAAACAGCAGCAAACTGATCGAGCAATTGTTGAATTTCTAGTTCTATAATGCCTTCCATCGCCTGGTCTACTCCCAGTTGTATAGCATTCAATTGAAAGAGGTAGACTCTCTTCCCCTTTGTCATTTTCTTTGGTGGTCCTTTTGAACTATGTAACTCCACAGTCCTTCCTTGCCAAAAAAACCTCATCCACATTTCATTGAACTCCCAAATGATGCGTCCCAAGTTCTCGAGCCATTGGATGCCTAAGACAACATCACAACCTTCAATTGGTAGGAGATAAAATTCCACTTCAAACTTAACTTCTTGAACTTCTAAAATTAGACCCCTGCATAGTCCTCTGCTTGCCATTTTATTACCATTAGCTATAGTCACTTCAAAGTTTCCTTTACTGGTAACTTGAATTCCCCTTGAGGTAGCGAACTCTAGATGTAAAAAATTATGGGTACTCCCTGAGTCCACCAGTATAGTGAAGCATTAAATCCCCCAACTTTCCCCTTAGGAGCATGGTTTGAGGAGTAGACATGCCAGTGATAGCATGTAGGCTTATTTCAGGTGGTTCTTCATTATCACTTGGCTGCTCACCTTCTCCTTCATCTTCCTCTGCTAGTGGAAATGCCCCCTCTATGAGAAACAATTTCTTGCACATATGCCCGGGGGAGAACTTCTCATCACAATTGAAACAAAGCCCCTTCTCCCTTCTTTCCTTCAATTCAGTGGGGCTTAATCTTTTAATGGTTGGATTTCTATACTTCTGAGTGCTAGGACTCGGTATTGGGGGTAAATTAGACAAAGCCAAGGGTTTCCTGGATTCTAAAAACCTTCCATTTTGCATCTCCTGTTGTTTAGATTCATAGAGCCTTGCCAACCCTATTGCTCCTGACAAGGTGACTGGTGCTGAAGCCTAAACATCTACCCTTATTATCTTCTTTAATCCACTTATAAACAGCCCACTTGCTGCTCCTCTGTTAGATGTCTAGCCCGACGTAGGAGCTTATCTAACTCTCTTCAATAATCTCTAACACTCCCCTACTGTTTTAGTTTAGTGAGGTCACCAAAAAAGTTTTGAAATTTTGAGGAACCATATCTCAAATGTAATTCTGACTTCAAGGTCTCCCAATTGGCTGTAGCTTTGATAACTGCATAATTGAGTAATATAATTAACACTCCAAGCAGATATATGAGCTGTGTTTTATTACACTTGAAGCATCAAGTTTTCTTTATTGTTTTGAAAATAGATGAATTAGAAGTAATGCAAGGAAAAGAAAGAGAAATTCTAAGTCTTTAACAAAGCTCAGTGCTGCAGCGCAGAAGGATGAAGCTACAGCATCAGAAAAATGTGAGGAAAACATGAAAGCCAAGTCAGAGAGTATGGCACCGCGGCCCCCATCAGAGCAAGCCGCAGTGCCCAAAGTCAGAGAATTCGGAGTCGCGGTGCCCATATTCTAGAGCCGTGGCACTGCAACTAAATTTTAGGATATTTGATTTCCATCACCCGAGCCGCGACACTATAACCTAGAGCCGCAGCGCCAAGAGGGCTTAATGGAGATTGAGGTGCTGACCAAGTCGATGTTCCCAAATACTCTCAAGATCCATTGAATGGAATTGGTAGTCCAATGACTAGGGCAAGGACAAAGAGGATGAAAGAGGCTTTACAAGGCTTGATCGTGGAAGTGGAATACAAAAAAGCTGCCCTAGAAGATTCTAAAATCAAATTCGAAGCTTTCAAAGCTTCATCAAGGATGGTCAATTATCTTTTATGCAAGGGGTAGCTTTGGAAGATCAAGTTAGATGCAAGGATTAATTTAGGAATTAATTTTCATTTTAATTCTGGGCTTTTATGTTTTAATTGTCTTTAGTTTCTTTAGTCTTTTATTTGAGAATTGTTTAGGCCCAATCCACATGTACTTGGGCCCAACTCACTTTCTTTTGGCTAGGGTTTCTTTTAAGATTTGTTGCTTATAAATAGGCAGCCACCATGTTATTTTGACATACATGTTTTATCTTCAATTATAAAGTTTATCCAGAAGCTTTGGTTTTGCCTTCTTGTGTTCTTGATTGAATGCTTGAATTTCGACTTATCAAAGGAGTGAAACCTTTGTGGCGTCTCAAGATTAGGGTTTTAAGGACTTTGTTTCCTTAGGGAATCTTTGATCAACTACAATATGTTTCTAGTGATTTTTGGGAGGATTCGTATCATTTAGGAGAATTCGTATTAGGGCTGAGTCATTTAAATAGGCCGAAAAGAAACAAACACAGCACTTTTTGCCCTGGAGATAGAAGAACGGAGGGGGAGAGGCGTTTTGACATAGGAACTTCGTGGCTGGAGTAAAGAGAGAGGAACAAAGGCTCCATAGTTTTTCTTCTTTCCTCTTCATCATCTATGCTATTATTAATCCTGATTTATCTCTCTCTTCTGAATATGTTGAGTATAACTCCAGTAATGGAGTAGCTTTTATCTAAGATTGGAAATTGAACTCACATGTGATCTAGCTTTGATCGATTTTCAATAAAGTTATGTTTTTATTCTCAATTACTTCCTCTCTTGTATGTTTATTGCAAGTAATCTATTGGCCATAGGTTAATTTAGGGAACCCTAGATCTACTGAAAAGAAGAAATTGGGGTTTTGCCATAAAGAGGGGAATGTGTGATCATTTAGTGGAAGCTGTGAGATTGTATAGGATAGGAATATATCTATGCAACGCATATGGTTGTTAAATAGGGATTTGCACTTAATGAACTACTTGATTAGAATTACTCATAGGAATATAGGGTGAATTTAATTAAGGGTAACTCCATTTAATCTAGGAAGAGATAATTGGTTAGTTAAAAACCTGACTGGTAATTGAGGTAATTTGCTAATTATATTGGGGAGAAAAGTTGAGCTGGTGAAGTATGGGGGAAATTTGTAGTCTTAGCATTTGCAAAGTCGTTATCTTACATCTCTAGTTATTTGATATTGATCTCTAGAATTGTTTTTAATTAGTTAATCAATTTGAACTGCTATAAGTACTGGTTTGATTAAGATTAAGAAAGATAAAATTTAGTAGTTAACAAAAATTAGTAAAGGTTTTTTGTGGGAACGATAATTTTACTCATTCTACATTACTTGTCACGATAGCGTACGCTTGCGTTTGTATAGTTATTAAATTGCAAACAAGTTTTTGGCACCGTTGTGGGGGAACTGTTTTACTACTTTGGTTGATACTAGAACTAATTTCTCGATTCTAATTCAAACTCTTGTCGTCTTTATTTTTTTTATTTTTACTGTTATTCTTATTTTTAATTTTAATTTTAATTAATTAATTAATTTCTTTTTCCCTAGTTGTCTTAACCTGTTGCATGCGTAGTACAAAAAGCAAGGGCACTCTCCTTTTTGATCCTGAGATTGAAAACACATTTAAAAGGAACAGAAAAGAAAGAGTCCTTGCCAGGGAATCAACAACCTGTATTGGAACTGGTAGCAGATGAGGATAGAGTTATTCAAGATTTCACATTGCCTCCATTGGATGCAACTCAATCAAGTATTATCTGACCACCCATCAATGCTAATAACTTTGAGATCAAACCAGCTATTATTTAGATGCTTCAAACATCAGTACAGTTTGGGGGTTTAGCACTTGAGGATCCACATAAACACATTAAAACCTTCTTGGATATATGTGACACCTTCAAAAACAATGGAGTTTCTACTAAAGCCATCAGATTGACGCTTTTCCCATTCTCGTTACGGGATAAAGTGAAAGATTGGCTAGACTCCCTACCAGTTGGATCTATCACCACTTGGGAAGTTTTGGTCCAAAAGTTTTTTATCAAGCATTTTCCACCTGCTAGGAGAGCCAAATTAAGGACTAAGATCACCTCGTCTGAGCAGTTGGATCAAGAAACGTTATATGAGGCTTGGGAAAGGTTTAAAAGCCTTTTAAAGAAATGCCCAAATCATGGGCTACAAAAGTTGCTGCAGATAGAAATATTTTGTAATGGGCTGAATGGTTACTTGAGATCCAACATAGATTCCACAGCAGGTGGTGCCCTTTTAGCCAAATCATCAAATGAAGCACATGCCTTATTGGAAGGAATGGCTGCCAATAACTACCAATGGCCTACTGAGAGGTCCATGAGTAAGAAGATAGCTGGTATTCATGATGTTGACTCCAATACAGCTCTGGCAGCTCAAGTAGCTGCATTAACCAAGAAAATAGATTGTCTGGTAAGTCAACCTAGGCAAAATTCGTAGGTTATCTGTGAGTTATGTGGGGGCCACCATTCCTATTAACAGTGCAGTATGAGTTCTGAGTCGATACAGTATGTGAGCAACTTCAACCGACAACAGAACAATCCCTACTCGAGTAACTATAATCCGGGATGGAGGAACCACCCAAATTTCTCATGGAGTAATAATCAGGGAACACAGCAAGTTGTGAAGTCACACCATCCCCCAGGTTTTCAACCCCCAGTAGGATCACATACTCCAAATCAAGATAAGAAGTCATCACTGGAAGAAGCAATGATGCAATTGGCTAATAACACTAGTCAATTCATGACTGAGACTAGAACTCAGCTTCAAGAAACAAGAACATAGTTATAGAGTCAAGGGGCATCCATCAGAAATCTCGAGATTCAGTTAGGTAGTTAGCTGTTAACTTGAACAGCAAACCTTGGTACACTACCTAGTAATACAGAGATAAATCCTCGGAATGAACCCAATGAACAGTGTAAGGCCATGACATTAAAGTTTGGTAAGATGTTACCTGAGGTAGAGAGAAAATCAGCATTAGCTCAAGAATATAGGGAAAAAGGTACTGAATTAGAAGTGAGTGATAATCAAGAGATTGACAATGGGTTTAAGGTTAAATCTGATGAGAAAATCATAGTTGAGCAACCACCACCTCCTTTCCCTTAAAGAATTCAAAAGAAGAAAACGGATGCTCAGTTTGCCAAATTTGCAGATGTATTTAAGAAGTTGCACATAAACATTCCTTTTGCTGACGCCTTGGCACAAATGCCCATTTATGTGAAGTTTATGAAGGATATATTGTTTAATAAGCGAAAATTGGTAGATTTCAAGATAGTAGCCTTGACGGAAGAATGTAGTGCCATTCTCCAGAAGAAATTACCACCGAAGCTTAAAGATCCAGGAAGCTTCACAATACCATGTACTATTGGTGACAAATTCTTTAGCAGAGCACTGTATGATTTGGGGGTAAGTATAAATCTGATGCCCTTGTTTATCTACAGAAACTTAGGGTTGACTGAAGTAAAGCCAATTAATGTTACCCTACAACTAGCAGACAGATCACTCACATACCCAAAGGGAATTGTAGAAGATATTTTGGTAAAGGTAGATAAGTTTATATTCCCAACAGACTTCATAATTCTGGATATGGATGAAGACAGAGAAGTTCTTATAATTCTAGAACGACCCTTTTTGGCAACTGGAAAGGCTTTGATAGACGTTCCGAAGGGGGAACTAACTATGCGGGTTCTAGATCAGGAGGTGACATTTAAGGTGTAGAAAGCCCTTAAATACCCACTTGAGTCAGATGAGTGTTTCAGAGTTGAAATAATTGAGAACTGCATTACTAAGGTGTTTACTGATGAACACCCCAATAACCCTTTGGAGGGTGCTATCATACACTCTTCCAGTGTAATTGGACATGAATATATGGAATACTTACAGTTCCTGAATTCTGCACCACACTTTTGTCGACTACAGGGGGGTTTTAAAGCGTTAGACATATTTATTGATACGGAGTCTAAGCTTATGCCATCCATCTCATTACCCCTTACATTGGAACTAAAACCCTTACCAGACCATCTGAGTTATGCATTTTTAGGAAACTCTTCTACACTACCTGTGATTGTCTCTTCCACCTTGGATGAAGGACAGAGAGATAAATTATTAAGGGTGCTGAGAGAATATAAACAGGCTTTGGGGTGGACAATAGTTGATATAAAGGGCATTAACCCTTCCATCTGCATGCATAAAATTTTGTTTGAAGATAGTGCAAAATCCAGCATTGAACATCAGCGCCGACTCAACCCCATTATGAATGAAGTAGTAAAGAAATATGTAATTAAGTGGCTAGATGCAGGAGTAATTTATCCCATTTCTGATAGTGCATGGGTCAGCCCTATCTAGTGTGTACCCAAGAAGGGAGGTATCATTGTTGTGCCTAATAAGAAGAATGAGTTGATTCTAACACGAACAGTTACTGGTTGACGAGTGTGTATGGACTATAGAAAGTTGAATAAGGCAACCAGGAAGGATCACTTCCCCCTTCCTTTTATTGACCAAATGCTAGATCGACTAGCTGGTCATACCTTTTACTGCTTTCTAGATGGATATTCAGGCTATAATCAGATTGCCATCGCACCTAAAGATTAAGAGAAGACTACCTCTACTTGTCCCTATGGTGCCTTCGCATTCAGGAGAATGCCTTTCGAGTTATGTAACGCACCAGCTACATTTTAGAGATGCATGATAGCTATCTTCTCTAACATGGTCATAAGTTCATAAAAGTATTCATGGATGACTTTTCAGTTTTTGGAAGTACTTTTGATCATTACCTAGACAATTTAGGATTAGTTCTCAAAAGATGTGTAGAAACCAATCTGGTACTTAACTGGGAAAAATGCCAATTCATGGTCTAAGAAGGCATTGTTCTGGGCCATAAAATATCAGAACAGGGCATAGAAGTTGATAAGGCAAAGATCTCCACCATTCAGAATTTACCCCCTCCATCATCAGTGAAAGGCTTTCAAAGTTTCATGGGGCATGCTGGGTTTTATAGACAATTCATTAGAGACTTCTCCAAAATCTCGAAGCCACTATGTAATCTACTTAAGAATGATGTTCAGTTTCACTTTGATGATGAATGCCTCAAGGCATTCTAGCTTCTTAAGGCGAAATTGATATCGGCACCTATTATTGTAGCCCCCGACTGGCATATGCCATTTGAGTTAATGTGCGATGTCAGCGACTATGCTGTCTGGGCAGTTTTGGGCCAGCATAGAGAGAAACTATTCCACACTATCTACTGTGCAAGTAAAACTTTGAATGAGGCTCAGATGAACTACACCACTATAAAGAAAGAACTGTTAGAGGTAGTGTTTGCTTTTGACAAGTTCATATCATATTTGGTTGGGACCAAAGTGATAGTCCACACTGATCACTTAGCAATTAAATATCTTATTGAAAAGAAAGATGCCAAACCCTGATTATTAAGATGGGTGCTACTGCTCCAGGAATTTGACCTGGAAATTTGGGATAGAAAAGGTACTGGGAATCAAGTAGCGGACCATCTTTTTGGGTTGAATAATGCAACCAATGCAGGAGACACCGGTATAATTAATGAATCATTTCCTAATGAACAGCTTTTCACTTGCCAGCAGAAAGACCCACCCTGGTATGCGGACTTAGGCAATTTTTGTGTTAGCAATATTACCCCTCCAGATCTTACTTCTCAACAAAAGAAAAATTTTTTACATAATGTTAACTTTTATTTGTGGGATGAGCCTTTTTCGTTTAAGCAATGTGCAAATCATATCTTGCGACGCTGTGTACCCAAGGAGGAGATGGAAGAAATATTGGCCCAGTGCCATGTATCTGAGTATGGAGGCCATTATGGCAGAGACAAGACCACAGCTAAAGTGCTACAATCAGGTTTCTATTGGCCCTCTCTTTTTAAGGATGCTAATACTTTTGTTTCTAAATGTAACAAGTGCTAGAGAACTGGTAATATCTCACGGAGACACGAGATGCCTCTAAACAGCATTATGGAAGTAGAAGTATTTGATGTATGGGGGATTGATTTCATGGGACCTTTTCCATTGTCCTATGGAAATCAATATATCCTTGTAGCTGTCGATTACGTCTCCAAATGGGTAGAGGTAGTGGCACTACAAACCAATGATACAAAAGTATTTATATCTTTTTTAAAAAAGCATATTTTCACTCGTTTGGTACCCCCGGGCAATCATAAGTGATGGAGGGACCCACTTTTGCAACAAACAATTCGAGGCTCTTCTGACAAAATACGGGGTTAAGCATAAGGTAGCCACTGCCTATCATCCACAGACCAATGGGTAGACTGAGGTGACAAACAAGAAGCGAAAGAGAATATTAGAGAAGACAGTTAATCCTAATAGGAAAGATTGGTCCAAAAAGCTTGATGATGCTTTGTGGGCTTATAGGATAGCATATAAGACCCCGATAAGGATGTCACCCTATAGGTTGGTCTATGGAAAAGCATGACATCTCCCAATGGAATTAGAGCACAATGCATACTGGGCAATCAAAAAGTTAAATTTTGACCTTCAACAAGCAAGAGAAAAGAGGTTGCTCTAGCTCAATGAGATAGATGAGTTTCGTCTCCAAGCTTACGAAAACGCTAAACTTTACAAAGAGAAAACCAAGAGGTGGCACCATCAGAAGCTAATGCACAGACATTTTGAGCCAGGACAAAGGGTCCTATTGTATAACTCTAGGCTGAAGCTATTTCTTGGTAAGCTAAAGTCCCAATGGTCAGGACCCTTTCTTATCATTAAAGTATTACCTTATGGTGCTGTCGAGATTTCTGAAGAAAGTTCCAACCGGAGTTTCATAGTCAATGGACAGCGTTTGAAGCACTACTAGAGAGGACCAATTGATTGCCAACGGATCTCCATCACCTTAGTTGATACCAAGTGACTCTAAGACAGTCAGGCTGATGATTATAAACCAAGCGCTACATGGGAGGCAACCCATGCTCTTAGATGCCTTCGTTTCCTATTTCTGCTATGCTAATGTCATTTACTTATTATTTTCGTGTGTTGGAATCTTAGTTCCGTATCTACACTGAATATGAGGACTAGATAAGTTAGAGCCTGTAGAATCCATGTCACAATGTAGTAGCAGCAATTAATTTCCTCACATACATTTCGTTGTGAACATGTTGATATTATGAACTTGTCAATTTTTCAAAGTTAATCCACTCATTTTGGGAATTTTCTGTGCAGAAACAAATGAAAGTGAGGCAAACCAAACTAGGGGAGCAACAACCTGCTAAAATACTACAGTAGAGAAAAATTTACCCCAGTGCCGTGGCTTCCAGAGGTAAAAGTTTAGTTTAATTGCCCAGGGATTGGCGCTGTAGCTTCCAAAAAAATCCAAACCATAGCCTAAATTGTGGCCTGGAACCCAAGAGTTCTAGGCCGCGACCTTCAATTTTCCACGTTGCAGCTTCAAAAAGTACAAGTTAATATTTTCTCCTACGGGTTGGTGCCGCGGCGTCCACAAATCCAAGCTACAGCGCCAAATTATTGCCTGGAACCAGCAAGTTCCAGGCCGCGGCTCCATCTAAAAAAAATTTGGAAAGACTGAGAATTGGGGATCAGGGTTCAGCGCTGCGGCTCATATCGCGACCCCTTCATTTAAAAGTCACTTCTCCCAAATTTTTTTCTCTCAGTTCTCACATCTCTCACCCTTCTCTCAACACCAGAGCCGCAGCGCCTGTTCACCCCAAGCTAGTGAGTACAATTTGTGTTCTCACTTTAGGTATGCTTCCTACACACTTTCTCTCGCTGATTAACCTCACTCCTGGTTCAAACCATAATGCATTCAACATTGTTACGCTTCCTCATCGTTATGATATAATGATTTTGTGCTATTGTGGGTTCCCTATGAGTTTTGTTGATTTAAGCATGAATTTTTTCGCTAGTTAACCACCATTATGCATTCAACATTGTTATACTCCCTACACATGTGCTGATTTTGATTTTGTCATGCTGATTTTGTGCCATTGAGGGATGCCTACGAGCTATGTTAATGTAAGAATGATTCCTTTGCTAGATAACCCTCATTGTGCCCATTGTATGTTCATTTTGACCTACCTTTGGTTAGTTGCATCTCTTTAATACCCAATATAGTGCTCTGGTTCCTTACTATGACATTCCTTTAATTACTTGCCTCATATGATCATCTGAGACTATCCCTATGGCTACTGCTATATGGGGTCGCACACCTAGGACATAGGTTGGCACTGATCCTAAATGTCTATTACGCATTTGCACCTAAAGGTTACACGCTTGTATCCTTCCAGTTCTAAGGCTCTACATTGTGTTCCATCTGCCAATCTCACTGCATCTGATATGATCTATACCTGCATGGTCTGACCTTTGCATTATTTCACTACATTATTTTTGGATGCAGGACATTACCATGCCTCCTAAAACCACTAAGAGAGCACGCACATCTGCTTCCTCATCTTCTGAGGGCCATAAATTTGTTAGTGTCGAAGCCTCCGAACGATACACGAACTCAGTGGCCAAAAAGCAAGGTATTCAAGAGAGGGGAATTACTACTAGTATTCAAGAGAGGGGAATTACTACTAATCACTCCAGCCACTCCTCGCTCCGTCGTCGGAAGAATCCCACCAGAACCCCCAACACACTACAGTTTT